>VYZW01007338.1:2275-130020 GCA_013401315.1 Balaeniceps rex | reverse complement strand
GGGCGCCCCCTCCCCGGGGCGCGCCCCGCTGCGCCCGCCGCCCGCAGGGAGCCCCGCCTGGGCCCGCGGCCCCCGGCGCTGCCCGCAGCCAAGTCCCCGCTAGCCTGGGGACTCCGAGCTCCTCGCCTCCCAGCAGGGCTGGCCCCAGCCTGGAGCCTGGGCTGAGCATCCCCCGGCCACAGGGAGCTCCCACCCGGCATCCACGCTCCCATCCAAAGTGCCCCACAAGGGAAAGCGAAATTCCCTGGCAGGGGTTGGAAGGGGCTGGCTTGGCTGTTCTTCCTTGACTGGAGGTGTAGATGGTTCGGCTCTGCTCCAGGCTTAATAGGTTCACTAAGCTGATGAATTTCGACATCACTGTGACAGGTTTGAACTGTGTGCATGAAAGACTCATCAAAACTGACTTTTTTCACTGATCTTCTGTTTCCAAGAGTCTGGCAGGACAGAGGCCTCAGGAACACAGACACCAAAAGGCTCCGGCCACTCTTCCCCCTTCATTCTCCAGCCCCGCACACAGCTGCATGCACAGATGTAAACAAGCCCCACTAAACCCTTAAACCAGTGTTTAAGCACAACAATTGCTTATTGCTTCTGTTTACTGAAAATCAGAGAAATAGTACTGCAAGAATGACAGGCACTGTCATAATTTCACGGAGCTGTAATGTCACTTAAAGGGTCTGCTTAAGGAGACCTTGCTCCCTGCCTGGCACCCTGAGATCTCGGTCCGTGTGCTGTGGGTGCGGAGGCTGTGCAGGCAGCTCTGCCCCACTGTAGCGTCTGTGTTTCTGCACCCGGTGCTGCGTCTCAGCACAGTGTAATTTGCCCCATGACAGTGTAATGGCCTGGCAATAGCATCATTTAAAAAAAAAAAAAAGAAATGTGCAGTGGTTTTCATTTCAATATGCTCCTTTATTATCCTCATTTCTCTCATTGCCACATTGAGGAAGGACAGACTGAAACAACAGTGAAGGAAGTTGCCAGCTTCACCCCCTTGCTCCCAAGCTTTTGTCAGCGAAACGCCGGGCGGGTCGGGAGGAAAAGACCCTCTATTCATGTCCCCGGCGAGAGCGCGCCGACGGCAAAGCACGGCCACGCTGCCCCGCCAGGCACTTCTCGTGGGAACAAGATGCTCGTTCAGCTCTGAGCTTTCCAGCGGCGACGCTGGCAGTTCACCGCAACCTCGGGGCAGCCCAGGCTGCTGCAGTCGAGGAATTACACAAAAAGCAACAGAAAGCCGTGTTACCGCAGCCTGGCCTGGGCCAGCTGCGATGGAGAGGGATGCAGGGAGCATCCCCTGCCTGCACGGGAATTGGGCCAAACCATCCCTAGGGGCAAAGCTGGAGTTTGCTTTATCATGGTTTAAAAAGTCTCCAGGGGCAAATCCAGCCATCCTGCTGGAAAGGGGTGTAGGGATCTCAGCCACCCTGCCATCCGCCGGGGCCACTCACACCGAGCTGGTGAGACAAGCCAGGCCAGAAGTTCTCATGAAGTTATAAAGTGTCCTGAGAAGAATAATCCTCTAGGATCTGGCCCTGCAATGTATGACTGAGTTCTGGTTTTCAAAGCGCTACCTCACCCTCCCAGCCTTTATTTGAAGAGACAATGTGAATTTTAAAGAGAACTCAGCAGGGAGCACTGCATTTTTTATTCCAAAGTGAGAGAGAAAACGAGAGTGAGAAAGTCTGTGGGGTTAGAGACAGCTTGCCATTTGTTGTTTCTCATAATCCCATACCTCGGCAGGATTTAAGAAACCTCCTGAAAAACACGGAGGGTTTTGTCGAATACTTGATCAAGTAGTTAAATCAAAGGCTGCAGCAAAACAATAGGACTGCCTGAAATTTTTCATGAAAAACTCTTTTTCTTTTTTTTTTTTAAGGAACAGAAAAGTAGCCTCTCTCAAAAAGGAAATTTTTCTCTGAGTTCTTCCCCTTCCCCAGCATTTTCTCACATCTGGCAGAACCTCCCCAGCCCCCTCACCCCAAACCGCTCAAGCGATTCCCCTTCCCCACTTCTCTCCCTTTCCCAGGAGAAAGAGATGGAGAAAAGCAGAGGGGAAAACCTGCAGTTTAGTTTTAAAAAGACATTGATTTTTTTTTCAGGGCGAAAAAACTTCTGACTTCCCACCTCCCCCAAAACTCTCCTCTCTCCCCATTAGTTATTTCTGCCCCCAGACTCAGTGTTTCTTTTCCAGCCCTAGAAGACACCCCAAGGCCTGCCATGGTCGCACGGGGTGCTCCCCGATGCTGGGGCTCGCGTCCCCATCTCCCCTGCTCTCTGCGCAGAGAGCCGAGCCTGTGCTGCCTGCAGGGCTTTTGGAGCTGTTATGGCTCTGCCCGCTCAGTAAGTCAGCTGTGAGCCTCCTCTGCTATTTGGGGGGACCCCCAATGTGTCCTCACCACCGGCACAGGCACCCCTGGGCTGGGCAGAGCCGGCGGTGGTGCAGACCCGCTGGTGCAGCCGTCGCTGGCCCCGGCGCAGGAGACGGAGACAAGGTGACATCACCCGCATTGCGTCTGCACGGAGCCTCTTCCAGCATATGCCACGGGCCTTGCACAACTTGGCATTTCAAATTTCCGGCATCTCATTCAGTGGAAAAATTGCAGCCCTGCCAGCTTTTCGGAGAGAAGGAAGGGTAGGGAAGGAGAAACCAGAGGAGACCTGGTTCCTCCGCAGTTTCTCTTCACCTTCCTCCGGTGAGCCGCCCCTCCTCTCCAGCACAGACCTCCGGCCGCGCTGCTCCTGCCTGAGCCTTCATCCACACCACAAAGTTATGTCGGTTTAACTAAAACCACTTTGAATCTGCTCTAGAGGAATTGGCACAAACCCCTCACAGGGGTGTGGTTAAATCAGTACAAATCTTACTGGTATCAACCGAGTCCACATCCGCGATGTACCGGCTTACGCTAAAAACCAACACAAGTAATTCCCACCTGCGCGGGATTCGCTGGATCAATTTTAACTTCAGGTTGGCGGGAGCGGGACAGTCCTCTAGCACCGACAAATCTTGGCAGCAGAGAGGAACCCCAAGCCCAGCAGCGGCACCAATTACATCCGAAAATCCCCCTGGGGTGCTACGAGGGCTTAAGCTTTCGGTTTGATTTAATTCTGGTGCTGGCCAGAGGTCTGCCACAGCCCTGTGGTGTTTCCAGTCATCTGTCAGGGAATTTACTGGGGGGTTGTACTCGGATAAAGATTTCAGATGTAGCCCTTTAGGAAAACCTGGCTGAACGCAATCCTTGGGCTGGCTATCATTAAGGGTGATTAAATCCTACACTCTGGCAGGAAAGCCTGGGCCACAAGGAGGTTAGAAAGTGTTGAAAGGGAACTGGACAGGCGTGTCTTCCCAGCTCCAGCTCATCAGCAGGAGACGGCTCATTGTAAACCCAAACCAGGCGCGCTGGCTCTCCTGCGGCAGAGTGGTCGGGCTGGAACGAGGGAGGCTCGAGTGAAACAGTCTCCTTTGATAAAACCCCAGATACCACAAATTCAGGGGGTGTTTAATCCAGGGCATCTGTCGCGAGGATGGGGGGATTCTGCTGGTTGCAAAATGAAGCTCTGAATCTAGGTTTCGAATGTCAACGGCCTGATATTTTAGGGCAAGCAGATCCGGTGTTTCGGCATGGGCTGATGTCTCCATTTATTTTTATCACTTATTTTTATCCTAGGGTCCAGCGAACAGAAACCTCCCGCAGTAGCTGCTCGCCTCTGGGGTAAGGGCTGGGTTAGCTCCTCGTTGCCTTCTGCAGGGGGGCCGACACCGGCTGGGCTCTGCCGCGGCACGGTGCGAGGTGCTGTGCACGCTGAAGCAAGATGGAGAGATTCTAAGAGGGCAGGGGCGAACGGGCTGGGCATACAACAAAGCTGCTGCAAGGGTTTCACTCAGACTCCTGTGTCCGAACCTCGCAGCGCGTGGGGCTTGCTGTGCGGAGCTCAAGACCATCTCCATTTTAGGGAATGCAAGAGCTTGTCTCTCCCCCAGCAGGACAAGGAGTTGTCCCAGCCCTGTCCCCGGACACCACGGGGAGGAGACTTGGGGACACGCAGTTTTGAAGGGCACAGGAACGCACTCCCTTTCACAGATTTTCGTGCCTGCACTTCCCAGCTCTCCCAAAAATGACTGTGTGGCAGATGGCTCTGACGTGTAGCACACTTACACCCGGCAGATAAAAATATTCCCCAACAGATTCCCGGCAAGCGAACGTCAGTCACCGTCACTCCAGAGCTGGTCACGGTTTCCTCTCTTCCTTGCTCCCCTACCATGGGGGCACCAAGTGGGTCCCCGGGCTGTGTCTCCCTGATGGCCACCACGTGGCTCACCGGACCAGTGCTGGCAGCTGGGCTGGCATCCCCGCTCCGTGCTGGTGGCACGCGAGGGCAGCGGCACCGGCTCACCCACACCCCTTCCCACAGCCCAGCATCCCCGGGGACATGTCCCCATCCTTCCCCCCCCGGGTGGCCGTACATCCCGTGCCTGCGTCGCCTTCCCAACGGTGCCGCTGAGGAGGTTGGGTGGCAGGATGGGACCCTCCGGGGACCCTGCGTCTGCCTCACACAGGCCTTTCTTGGTGTGAATTACAGCCATGACGTTTAATTCTCCATCCATACGCGCATAATCTTCCTATTAAGAAGGAAGGGGGGTGGGAGTGCATGTGGCGGGGTGGGTGGAGGGGGAGCAGCAGTTGGAGGGCAAGGGAGAAGACGAATAGTGTGATTTGGGGATGACAGAGGAAACAAGCCCACAAGTCATTCTTGCATTTCCATCCCTTCCAAGCGGCAATCCCTTGCTCAGCCCTCCCCCAGGCGCTCTGGGCTATATTTACAGCAGGCATCACCACCTGGGCTGCTTTTTTTGCTTTTTTTTTTTCCCCTTTTAAGAGTTGTTTTGTGGGTGCTGTGAGTGGTGGCACGGCCGGCCCACACGCTCCAGCCTGCCTGCTCGGGGTAGTCTCGCCCCTTAAACATGCAGTCTCCCGGTCCACAGATAAGCACGTCACCCAGCTAGCGGGTTCACAAAATCCTGGAGCTGCAGAGATTAGGACGGGAAAAAGCTTCAGACGCCTGATGCCTCCCTCTCTGGCCTGGCAGGACTGACCTCGAGCTGTCCCCTCCCTCTCTGTTCTCAAAATCCCTCCTCGACTGAGACCGCACAGCCTGTCCCAGCTACCGACCTGGGATCTTATTGCACAAAAGCGTTTCTTAATGGCTAACCTAAACTTCCCGGGCCACGATTCAAGCCCAGTATTTATTTTCTCTTATCTTCTGTACATGGAGAAAACATACCCTGCTCTCAGCAGAGCCCAGAGCTCTCGGCGCATGTGGCTGGCACGGCACAGCTGGAGATGGCCCCGGTTGCCGTCGGTGGCCTCGCCGGCCACGTGGCCTCGGTCCCCGCAGACCTGGGGCAGAGGGGAACAACCCCAAGCACTGTCTGGAGCAGCAGGAAATAATCTCCCACGATGGAAAGGAGAGAGAGGGGGAGAGGCATGTCCAGAGCAGCAGGTCACCCCGCCAGTTGGCACTGCTTAAAAATGAGTAATATCGACGTATTACCTGAGCTTCCTCGTGCCCGCTAAAAACCCATGGAGCAGAGCCAGGGGAAGAGGGAGCCCGTTGCTCTGCAGTTGTCAGCAAGACCGTCCCAGTCCCCTCCGATGCCAGGCATCACCGTTGATGGCACTTGCTCCCTCTGGGTGGGAGGTTGGTTCCCACCAGCAGCGCTGGTGCTGTGCTGCAGGTCAAGCTGTGCCTGTCCAGGGATGGAGCCGCACCGGGATGGTCAGCAGAGAGGTCAAAGCTGGTTTCTTAGGACCTGGAAAGATGAGTGTGAGCTTGCCGGAGGAGCTCCAGAGATCCTAATTACTGCACCCAGCACTTCGTCTAGGGCCTTTCATTCCCTCAAAGCGCTTCTACCTGGGCACCGGTCCAGCAAGCGCTTCGTTTGTAGACATCTGCCTCGTTACAGCAGGGATGCGCATCAGCGCCTTTGAGGATTTCGTTAACGGAGGAGAGCAGAAGTGGCTAACCCCTTTAATGTCACCTGGGACGCGGGAGGCAAAATAGGTCAGCAAGAGAGCAGGGGGGGCACGGGCTCCGAGCGGGACTTGTCCCAGTCCTGTTCTGTATGGGGCTTCAGTATCAGTAAAATAATGGTAAATAAAAATAAATAATGATAAAATAATGATTTTTTTTTTTTACCCCCAGGCACTCTCTTCATTCTGTTTAAAGGCTATTTCAAAAGAATTTGTAAACACAGGGTACAAAGTGTGTGTGCTTACACGGGCAGCAGCAAACAAAAGCTACTTAAAACCACCACCACTGTGGGCCGGAGGCGTGGGCAGAGCACACACCGCTCGCCCTCCGGCTCACCGGGTCGGCAGCGGGGCTGGACAGGCTGATGCGGCTCCTCTCCCCGACAGTGCCATGCCGAGAACAAAACCCATGAAGGAGCAGCCCAGGAGAACGGGGCGCAGGGTCCATGCCGGCTCAAGTCCCACTCCTTGAGGAAGACTCACCGGTCTTCGCCTTGGACCCGAACAGCCACAGCTCACATTCCCATCCCAGGTGCAACGCCCATCAGAGGGTGCAACGCGGGGCTCAAGGGTGCAACCCTCCCCGCTGTCCCGGCCCCTGCACGGACATCGCAGGGCAGCCCCCAGCAAGGCACCATCCAGCCCACAGCAGGCACGCACTGTGGGGCCAAGCACCGCTCCTCCATGAGCAGCACAGGCAGCCCTTGCCCGTGTCCCCCCAAACAGCAAACGCTTTGCGTTTCGCTCCATCCTCCCCACCCAGCGGGGCCGGGGCGGCACGCGGGCTGCCAGACGTTCATGGTTATATCAGTGCTGCTTGCAATCCTTTTTTTTTTTAATCTTCTTTTTCATTCCCCTCTGCTCTCGCCCCTCACCCCCCGTGGTTCAAAGTTTTCAAATGAAAATATGCGAGTTGTGACTTGTGGGTAGCGAGTCGGGGCTTGCGAGGAAAGCTGGGAGGGAGGAGGGAGGAAAAGAAAGAGCGATCTGCTCCAAGTGCCAGCAATTGTTTTTATCCTTTCCAGATGAAGGAAAAAGATCATGTTATTTGTTCGGCGTAAAGTTCCAGATTTTCAGGAATGAAATCTGAGAGCAACATGTCAACAGTCTGTCTCGAGAGCTGGGGTGGATGGCGGCCTTTGTGCTCCCAAACACCAGCGGGGCCGGTACGCTCGGCTGCGAAAAAAAAAGGCTCCATTCTCACACTCTGAAGTGGTGGCATTAGATATCAGCAAGATAATGGGCCCAGGGTCTAGCCCTATTTCTGCTCCCAACCGAACGGCCCCAGGCAGCTGGCTTTGATGTGCTCATTATTAGCCTTTTCTTTTCACAGATGATATTTTTAACCGATATTGCGGTTTGGGCATAGATTGGGGAGAAAGAGGAGGAAAAAAAATGAAAGTCATCTTATTGCAATACTTGATCAGTAGGGAGGGAAAGACAAAAAAAAAGGGGGAAAAAATCAGCCATTTGTTAGCCTGCAGGTCAATGTTTCCTGCTGTAAATCAGCCGGGACGCGGCCGTCTCGCAGCTGGAGGGAGATCCCGCATCAGCCTGGGCGAACCCCGAGGTGCTGGGGCTGCACAGCCCGCAGCCCCGAGGCATTTGCACTTGAATCCCAGGGGAAAAGGAGGGAGATAGCGGGGTCAGGGAGGTGGCCAGTGGCAAGATTCAGCCGGGGCTGATTGATGTGCGGGGAGGCGTGGGTGGTCCCGCACCACGGGGCTGGGAGCGTGCCCCACACGAGATGGGGACGGCAGGAGCCACCACTGCCCCTTTGATGTGCTGCCCCCGCCGTCCCCGCTGCGGAGGGCTGCGTGGCAAGGCCGGCCATCCCGCACACTCCCATCCCCTGAAAATCCAGCCCACTGGTTGGGAGAGCCCACGGCCTCCAGCCACATCCAGGACAGGATGGGGGAAAAAAAAAAGCAAAAAGGGGGTGAAAAGGAAAAAAAAAAGGAAGGAGGAGAAGAATGGACTTTTCTCGCCTCCTCTTCCCACTTCCCAGAGCCCACGGAGGAGCAGTACTCAGCATCCCCGGTGCGGAGGCTGGGAATCCCCCCAGGATGACCCACGCAGGGCTGGGCACAGCCCCACGTCCCCTTCCACTGGGGAGTAACTTGGGGGGTGATGGGTCTGCAAAACAGCAGCCGCACAGCCCTTCTCTGGGGACCTGGCATCCCGCTGGCCATTACAGCCACGATTTGCACCTCCTTGGCTCCACCTCGGTCCGAAACGGTGGGTCCAGGGATGTCACCTCTGTGCTGCGCTCACGCCTTGCTTCTGAAACCGTCTGCGTGCAAAACCGCACCGTCTCTCCTCCTTGCAGCACACTCACCATCCTCTCTCCCCAAAAACAACCAGCCCCCACAGAGCCCGTGGCACGGATGCTCACCACAGGCTCTTGTACAAGGGGAAAAAAAACATTCAGCACTTTTTGGTATTAACGGCCAAGCAAAAGTTCCCCATGGAAAATTTCATTCTGACTCACAACATCTTTGTTTCAGTTGAGAAAGTGAAGCATCAGGTAGCTCTGTGTGCTCGCTCCTCTTCTGCGACACAGGTCTGAAAGTAACCGTCAGCAGTGCTGAGCTCCTGCAATTTAGGTTTCACAATACTTACTGTAAGTGCCCAGCACTTGAAATTGTTGTCTCAGCTCTTTAAAGAGTTGTTTTTTTTTTCCCAAGTCCCATGGCTGCAGTGGGAAAACTAAAAACTCACACCCAAAACATGCAAAACCAGATGGCAGGAATGGAACTCCAAATTAATTATTTCTTAATTTTAAAATTCTTTTAAATTTAATTTGGTTTCTAAGGCAGGCCTGGCTGCCTTGGAGCGTCACTCACCAGCTCGTACGCTGCTGGGATGACAATACCGTGACATTTACAACGACACCGGCTCCTACGGGTGGTTTTTTCCAGAGCCCGTAAGCCGGCACACGTCCCAGAGACACAGACACACTCCCGAGTCACTTAAGCCACATCCTGACTGCAGGACCGGGCGCAGGACGGGCTCCTCCATCGCTGGGACACGGCGCAGCCGCTGCCCGTGTCTTGCCAGAGATGGGCTCTGCAGGCAGGAGGCTCGGCTTGGAGCCTGGAGGCGAGCTGCCAGCCCCTGCTGTGTCCCACCTCTCCCTCTGGCCGTGGCCCTTCCTCTCCCTCCCCGGCCCCGCAAGCTTCCCCTCCTCTCCGCAGCATGCCCGGCTCGCAGCTGGACGGGCAAAGGGTGCCCGGAGGCAGCCTGCTCCCAAAACAGGCTCACCGAAGGCGAGGTGAAGCAGGGCTGCTTCGCCGGCCGCCCCTCCTGCCTCAGCGCCCTCCCGTTGTTCGGAGCAATGAGCCGTTTCCCCACAAAAGCTGCCCTCCGTGACAGCAACACCGGCGCTGGGGGATGTTCTCAGCCCCCAAGAGAAGTGTGTTTCAAAAGCAAGAGCATCTGGCCCCGCTCAGAGTGGCACTTTCAAGTGGAAAAAATATAAAAATGAAGGTTTAATTAGCTGGGAAATCAATGCTGGTGCGTACCTGCCCAGGGCCCCCTGGGAGGGCAGGAGAGCCAGCACCGAAAAGTGACGCGGGGGTGAAGCACGAGCACCTTCCACACGGGGCAAGCACCTCGGTGCTCATCACACTCAGGAACACCGAGCAAATTATTTTTTGTTTAACACTTCGGCTAACTGTGACTACTTTGGGAAGAAGCACCACAAGCTGCACAAATCCCTTGGCCAAACACTCCCCAGGGATGAGCAGCACTTGTGGTGCAGACCCCCTGAGAGGGGCAGAGCAGGTTTGGCTGGACTGACGTGCGGAGGCAGCGTCCCCTCACCCCTCCTGCTGCGCCAGGCACCCTCCGAAAAACACGCTGGCAAAGGCTCGCTCTGATCTTGCTTTGCACCCCAGTTAGCAGCGATTTTATCGCCTGAGCCGCGGCTGCCCCTGCTTACGCAGCCAGCTCTCCCTTGGGCTTCACAGCGATAACGGGAACGAGGAGGGCTCGGGAGCGAGCCCTTCACCAGCAGCCCGGAGCCCGGCCTGCCGCCAGCCCTGCAAACCACCCGCACGCCCATCCCACGCTGTCAGGAATGAGATCAAGAGCAAACAGCAGAGCGTTAACCAAAACGCCATGTGAGGCAGTGTAAAAGAGGTGGTAAAAGCCATCTCAACAGCAGTCCGGGAACCCACTTATCCCGCAGTCAGCGGACAGAGGAACCTGAGGACCTTGAGTTCCTCCTTTGGAGATTGCATTAGCAGGTCAAGGTCACAACGACCAGGGGCTCCAGACAGTTGCCGGAGGTGGAGTCTGGCAGCCCATCTGGTAGCGGCATCAAGCAGTCTCCTTAAAAATAATGAAATTATGTCTATCTTGCCCAAAATGATCATTCTTTAAATGCTGTAAAAAAAAACTTTCAGGCAAGCAGCTCAGGAACTGCACAGGGGCTTGAGGGACGTGCAGGATGAGCTACGGAGCAGGTAGCAGCAGCAGCAGCAGCAGTATTAGTAGTATTGCTGTTATTACTACCATGCCATCACATACAAGTGCGCTCTTCCCAGGAGCAAGTGATCGCTGCGGCGGTCTCTGCGGAGGCAGGGGACACCGATGTCACCCAACAGCCACACACAGAGCAGCTCGGGGTCCCCTCCTTCCCTCGGCACTCACACCCTATGTGCATCCTGTGCCGAGACCTCCTAGCACACTCCTGCTTCTCCCTCGACCCCTGCTCTGTCCCCCAAAACAGGGGACGTTGGCTTGTGCCACCTGTGACAGCCGCTGCCAGCTACCCCCTGCATCTGGCACCTGCACCCCTCTGAGCGGTGGCCCCACGGGTGGACAAGTTACTCCCCGACTTCAGTGGGCTTCTCCGTGTGTCCCTGGGAAAGACAGAAATGATCACTGGTGAAATCCTTCAGCCCGTGACGCAGCAACAGCGTGAGGGGAAGCAGGAGGTCCGGCAATAGTTTCCCCTCGAGCACTGTGGCAGAGCTGGGGTGCTGCTGACAAGAGGTTGCCTCCACGTCTTTGCTTTTTTTTTTTTTTTTGGCCTTTTTTTCTCTTTAACTTATGGGTTGTTTTTTTTTTTTACTTTTTTTTGCGGTTGCACATTTGGTGTCTGCAGGGCGGTTTCAGTAAACACGGCACAGCTTATATAAAGCAGCATGCAAATCCCATCCCCACATTCGCAGCCCGCAGACATGTAGCGTTTAAAAGGTGCAAGACCCACATCTCTGTTCTTTCACCAGCAGAAATGCGGCTGCTAAACATTTGTCTCCAAGCCGTGGGATGCAGCTGCCCTGCGCAGCTCGGCTCATTTCCCCATCCAGTCTTTCTGCCTGAGCGCTGTGGGTCTGGAGACAATCCCTGTTGTGCTGATGAAGATTTTCCTTCCCGAAGCAGCCTTTCATTACGGACCCCTGGACTCGTCCAGCCCCCCAGCACCATCGCCGTGGACGGAGCAGAGGCTGGAGCCATGGCTTTCCACTCCCCCATGCCTTTCGAAGAGGTGTTACCTCTGCCATGGCTTAAAAAGGGGGGGTCACCGTTTCCTACCCCGGGCCTTGGTCTCCCTTGCTCTCTGCAGGAGCATCTCGAGGTGGTGAGAGGGCAAGGACAGTCCCGTACTCCCCACCAGTACCCTCAGCTGGCGTGGGAGCCAGTGGTCCCTCCCCATGTGAACGATCCTCCGTACAATCCCACACCAACTACACCCGGGCCAGAAAGGAGCAGCAGCGGTGGGTAGGGGACAATTTACGGAGCTGCCAGCTACCGAAAGGCAACCGCTGGGCTTGAGCTCCTGGAAGCAAAGGGAAGGTGCAGCCAGCAATGGTGCGGGCCAGCCCAGCCACCTCTTCCAAAATAATTGATGCTGCAGGCAGGAGAGTGGGACCACGACGAAGGCACTCACCCCTCCCACCCCCTGCAAGGGTTTTTCTCACATCTCTAACCACAGTGACACCAAAAAAGGCTCCAGCGTGGCTCTTACTGCAAGCTGCAAGGTGTGAACCAGCCTCCTGGGAGAGGGTTTCATGGCACAGGGCTGGAGCAGCTCCTTCAGCCCCAGCCCCAGGGAGCTGGGCAGGCGGGCAGGCAGCCACAGGCAGGGCAGCAGAGCCTCTGGGACGGCACAGAAATCCTCCCACCGCTGCGATGGAGATATGACCAAAAGCACTCGCCACATATCCTGGAGGCATGCGGCTCTGTTTCGTGATAAGAAAACATGCAAGAATCAGGATTGAAAAGGGAAGGTTTCTGTATTTCCAGGTTTTGGAAAGATTTCTGGTTTTCCAGGCTTCAGCTTGCATAACTGCAACGCAGCCCCCGTACACCCTCTGTAAAGCACCCGCAGCTCCCCCCGCGGCTGCCGGGCTCCCTGCACCTCCATGGCTGAGCAGGCGGCCACAGCACCCTGCCCCACACCTCACCACTCCGCTAAGTGACACCAGAGTCAGCTCGTGTCCGTAGAAATAACCTCAGGGACTGGGACTTTGCACCCCGAGCCCACGCAGCAGACGCTGCCCCTCACTCCGGTGCCACGGGGACGTGAGACGGGGAGTGCTGCGTACCCCGGTCCTTAGCACCTAACTGCATCAGGCTCAGAGCAATGCACCCACACCCCCAGGTTGCTGGCTCCCCAAAACAAGGCAAGGCGGGCTGGCAGCGAGTGCAAGGCAGCACCACCCCATGACCCTTCCGTTGCTGTAAGTTGATAAAAGACAATAATTAAGGAAAGAGCTCCTGGCCGCAGGAACAGCGTGGCCCCCTCGCTGCCATCAGCCATTCATTACCAAACCAGTGTCCGCCCGCAGACTCAGTCTGACCCTTTCTGCAATTACCCAGGCCAATTAGTGCCTTTGCTCCTCGGCCAGACAGCATCTCCCGGCTCTGTGCTGCTCGGCCTGGCCCTCTGAGCCACCAGCATCTGCTGGAAGCGCTGGCAAGGGCTTCCATGAGCTGCTTCGGGTGCAGTGCCCGGCCTGGGCTTGCTCTGACGTGCAGCAAGGTGATGAGCAAGTCCTTCGCTGCGGATTTCACGCCACTGAGGCTGGTGATACTGGTGTGAAAGCTCTTCTTCCCTTGCCCTCCTGCTTCATCATCCTCACCAGGAGCAGAACAGCGAAGAACCGGCTGGTGGCATGTTTGGCACAGTAAATACCAACCTGCAGCAAGGGTCCTGCTGGAAGGATTGCAAGGAAGCAAGAAGCATTGCACGGAAGCAAGAAGCATTGCACCTTGGTGGGCTGGAAATAGCATCCCTCTCCTCTGACATGGCCGTGGGAGGCTGTGCACAGCAAAGCCAGCCCCGACGCCTCCGTGGCACTGCCACGGTGACGTGTCTGCGCTGGCTACCGTGCTCGGGAGCTGTTTATCACACACATGTTGACAGGCAATAGTGGTGGCTCACGCCACAGGTCTGGCACCCTGGGCCAAATCCTGGATCCTTCTGCAGGTTTCAGCTCAACGTTACGAGTCACTTATGCCACCCTCCTCCCTTTACTTTTTTTTTTTTCCCAGAAAACATTGTTTTTCCTTCAAATGTGAATAAATATACCCAATACCAGGAATTTTGCTAGATAGAGTCCAGATGACAAGTTCTCAGAAAACAGTCAGCTGCTGAGGTTCAGCTTCAAGAGACATCATCCAACGTTAACCATAAACAAGAGGCAACAAAATGTCTGGCAGATCTTGAAGTGACACGAGATGCCTGCGCTCCACAACAAACCCATCTCACACTACAGGAAAGGTCACCACTTTAATCCACTTCTGGGTGGAATGTACACAAACATCATTCTTCTTAACATCTGTAATTAAACAGCCTCTTGCTTTGCTATCCAGCCCGTGTTTATTTTCCCATTTGCTAACATGGTGGATGGTAATATAATATGACACTGAAGGGATACAGGCTGCTACAGGCAGGCTTTCAACTTCTTTTTCGTGATTTGCCTGCAGAGAGCTGGATGTGAAGGGTGGTTGTGCTGCTCGGATCCAGCAGCGATTTCCTCTCTGGATGCGCAGCATCTTTGCGCGCTGAAATAATAACAGCAGAGCGAACAGCGAAAGCAAACAAAAACTGCTGGCAGGGATCCGCAAACGTGTTGACTCGTTGCAAGCAGTTGTTGAGGTCTCTGCTGGGCTCCTACGAGGGAGGTGACAGCCACTAAACTGGGAGGCTGAGGCTAGGTCTGTACTTCTGCTATGGGAAAGTCAACACTGGGAATGTGCTGGAGCATCTGAAATAACCCTGAACACCGCTCTCGGGTACCAGCGCCAGCTCCTACCGCACCGCACAGCACCCGGGAGGAAAAACCCACAGCAGCAAGCATGGGGTTTTTTTCCTCCAAGCCTTTTGGGCTGCAGGGCTGGCACGCACTTCGCAGGGAGCCTCACCGGGAGCCGGGCGCGACAGCTTTCGCAGGAATGGCGTTAGCCATCGGAAGGGCTGTGGGATACGGCGCTTTGCAGCCCAGAGGCATGGCTGTGTACTTCAGGTCCTAGCATGCTCTCAGCAAAACAACACCAAGATGTTTATTTTCAAAAGGATACAATGTTTGACAAAATAAACTATATTTGATTAATACCGACCGCTTTTCTGGGGGTTTTTTTTGAAGGCAGTAAATTCGCTGACTGTATAAACATGCCAGGGCCGGTTCATCTGCCTATATCAAAATTTCTGTTACCTCATCTCCAGAAAATGTCCTTCAGTAACATTTTGACAAGCTTATTAAGGGGGTTGTTTGCAGGTTTGTTTTTCCCCCCCCACACTTTTACTTCTTAGTGAAGTGAGCAAGCCACAGGCTGGAGCCAACCAAAACCCACCGCTTGCCTTCACATGGAGAGTTTCACCGTGTTGCTGATAGAAAACCCAAATTCCCACGCTAAGGACCAGCAAGCATTCTCCAATGTGATGGTTTCACCTCATTCCCCTCCAGCTGTGGATTTCATCCCCCTGACACCTCCATACTTGGCTCCTTGCTAAAGCAACAAATAACGCACAAAAAGGATTTGTGACTTTGCCGATGTCCAGCCGAGCCCCGCCCAGCTGTGGAGCTCACACTGAAAAATCGCTGGGTTTCTAGGAACAGACACCTGCTTCTGGGGCTTGTGGCTCATGATCTGGTAAAGCTTTAGCAGCATTTGTCAATCATTAAGGCGCAGTGCTGCTGGAAAGGTCAGGGAAATTCCCACCAGGGCACCCAAGCGTTTGGGAACCAAATGATCTTTCTGAGACGCTTTATCTTAGGTGAGCTGGGCAGCCTGCAGGGCAGGACTCGTCCAGTGGACTTGGCCATGGCCAGTCCCACCACCGAGCTACATGCTCCGAGGTTGGAAGGAGGTGCCTCAGCAGCGCACGTGGTTCTGCCTCGAGCATTTTGAGGTCTTTGTGTGGTTTCCTGTATTTTACTTCAGCGACTTACGCAACATCCCACGTCTGGTCCCTGCCAGCAGCCTGCTTGTCCCCCGGCTCCTCGTCCCTCTTCTACCCCAGGACTGCCCCCATCACCACCTCCCGTGTGGCTGCGAAGGTCTCACCACGGACCAGCAGCTGCAGAGAAAGCAGGGCAGGCGGCAGGCGAGGCCGTCACCTCCTCCCCTGCCAGCACAGCAGCCCCCAGCACGTCACCGCGCCAGGACCCTGGTCTGTGCCACAACTGAGTGCCCTACGAAGCTGGGGAGCAGCCGGGAATTGCCCTCTCAGTTGGTGGCATCTCCCTTGCCGTACCCATAGCTCAGCACGCACCGGTTTTGACTCAAAACCAAATCAAAACACCTGACAGCACGGGATTACACACATCCCCTTTATGCAAACCCGCAGGAACACCCCCGGTCCAGCTGCCACGTTTGCGGAGGCGGCTGGTGCTCTCTGCATCCTCCGCGCAAGGGGGATTTTGTTTCGGTTGGAAGCCCCTGTGAATCCAGTCCCACAGCCCCGCTGGGTCCCCACTCCAGAGCGCTTGAGGGCTTTGCTCACGGAGATGAATGAGCAATTCTGAAAAACTCCCTGAAAAACAAAACCGAGCTACTCTAGGTTTCACTTCCCAAAACACCACGAGCTGTAAGCAGCAGCTGTTCCTAGCAGCTGTTAAGTGCATTAGATTATACCATTCCAGCACTAAACTATTAGTCAATTGATTAATGAACTGGGACTTCCCATCCAACGAAAATATTTTGGTTTTAAATTATAATTTGATGCATGGTTAGTACAGAAATACATTACACGTGCTAAGCACATGTTTGCATCTCATCACCACCTTCAGACACAGGGAAAGGTACCGGCTTTGCCACCTTTCCAGGGCTGCTTGCAAACCCACCCAGAGACGCAACGGCTTTGCGTGCAGCGTGATGCTGCTCGCTCCTGCCCGCACACGGGATGTGCACAGTGGCGGCAGGCTCCCGGCCACCCCGCTGCTGCCACCGGAGTTTAACGAGAGCTGCAAAACTGGCCAGGGAGCATTAAGGTTAACTGGCAGGGGGTAAGGGCTCAATCACCTGAGACTGGAAAACAGAGGGTTTTTGGGGAACCAAGGTCACTGGGCCTTTAGCCGGCGCCAGCACAAGGTGACAAGCCCACGAGACACCGCCGGGACACGGTGCTGGCAGACGGAGGGCAGCTGTGCTGCACCGATGAGCCCGTGGCTCTGCATGGGGAGACTTGGGGATCAGAGTCAGCAAACCCCCCTCGGCTGGGTTTGCAACAGCTCGGGACCGGCTCTGGGTTTCACCACAGGGCTGGAAATTATCTAGAAAAGGGGTTTTTTTCTGACTTTTTTTTTCCAGAAGCACCTCCGTGACATAAACCCCTCTGTTCGGCTGCTTTTCCTGCTGGCAGAAAACCAGACATATATTTACTCTGGCCACATGCCTCGCTGGCCGGACGTGGCCACCGCCGGTGCCGGAGCCACATCGCCACGTTATCACGGTGCTGTGAGCGCAGCTGAGACGCTGCCCCGGCACCTACCATCAGCTCAAGCCCCGCATCTCCTCAACTCATATAAAAGCATTATTGCATATTTGATACATATACTCATTACTAATATATATACTAATATATATGTAATAATAATAATAATAATAAAGAAAAATTGAAATAATCTCAACTGTGTGTTAGCAGTTAAACGTACGAGCCCTGGGACAAGGCGTGGAGCTCCAGGTACACATGCACGGGGAGGTGACAGCACCCATCTCCTGATGGAGATGTCCCAGCCCATGGCAACACAGGTCACAGTGAGCAGAGGTGCTGTGGAGAAACAAACAGGGAACAATTAGCCCTTATTTCTCATGACACGGGAACGAAACACTGCCCAAAACTGAACTCCAGCTTTACTTCACCTTGGTGGCCAGGGCACCCCTTGCAAAACCTCTGTTAAAACATGCACAAACTCACCGCAGGGTAAAATTAAACAGCTTTTTTTTTCAAGTTATAATGCATTATTTTATGAACTTGGCAGGTAGCGGGCTCAAAGGCTGGTTTTTGTGATCTCTTATCATAACAAAGTCTCCAACACGCACAGCTTTGCTAAACAGCATGTGCGTCTAAGGGGAAACTGGGCTCAGTGTGCCACAGAGGGGTCTTCTGCTGACAAGCATCAGCATCGCGCTGCGGTGATGCAGAGCGGGAAAGCTGGCAGGCTTTGTGAGACGGACAGCAAGGACAGCCCGCGCCGTCTCCCTGAGACAGAAAGCAAGCACGCTGGAGTCGCACGGCAGAAGAGCCGGTGCCACCATCCCCTCCTGCTGCTTATCCAAGGAAGAAGCAGCACACAGGATTATTTCCAACACGGTATTAGAGACGAGAACGTCCCCGTGCTGGCAGCAGGGATACCTGGCGAGGCAGAGGCAGCACGTCATCTCCCAACAGACCCGGCAGCCCGCTCCCACCCCCAGCGCTCCAGGGGGATGAAAGGAAACGATCAGAAGGGAAGAAGCGATGGGAATTCAAGTGGCTCTAATAAAATATTCCCTTTGGTGGAGCAGAGGCTCATGGGCACAGCCAGCTGCGGCGCGGAGAGCAGGGATGGTGGGGAGAGCTGGGCCAACGCGAGAGCAAAGCAGCAGGAGGGTAAAGAAAGGCTTCTGCCAGCAACGCCGATGGCTCTGCCCTGTGGCACCCCGTGCACCAGGACCCCTTCGATGCAAGGGCTCCCCAGCAAGCGGCAATCCCGACAGATGGAGCAGATTGCAATCTGGTTTGTGATCATGGAAAATCCGAATATGCATATACACATACACGTCACACCGTCACAGATGTAAAAAAATCAGCACTTACAGGAATACCACATGGCACCAGCGCTGCCCAAACATCCCTGGTGCCCACCTCGATGCGGATGGGACCCAAGGGGTCTGAAACCCAGAGGAAAGCTCTCCAACCATTAACCAGCAGGTCATGCTGGAGCTTAGCCCAGATCTGCTCCTCTCCACCGTGAGCAGTGAACTGGGAGTTAACGTCCCCAGGCAGAGGAGCGGGGTGAGCAGCCAGCTCTCCTTCTGCCATGGCTTGTGAAGCGCTTCATGCAGTTGCAAAGCTTCAAATCAGGGTCAGCCAGATCAGCCCCGCCACTTCAAAGTAAGAACAGGGAAAGCTTCCACTCTCCAAACCATTTGATTGCGTGGTTCAGATTTATCTACTTTCTCCCAAACATAAAGTTGCTTTTAAAAAGGCCTGAGGCACACAAATATTTAAAGCATGCACGTGCGCGTGAGCGTGCGCGTGCACGTGTACATGCACACACCGCGGCTTAAGGTACTGCTGATATAATCACTGCAGTAAAGGCAGCATCTTAAACAGAAATATGTAACCATTTTGGCCAGGAACCAAACCAAACCAAACACTCCCTGGCCCCAGCCCATCCGTTTCACCAGACTAAGCCAAGGCTTTCCGTGGTGTGCCTGAGCCGGGCACCGATGGCCTTTCCAGGCTGCCCGCTCCAGGAACGAGGCAGAGCATCGGCTCGCACACATGGGAGGCTACTTCCAGCACACCGTTTATAGAGCAACCGACCTTTATTGTAGAGATAGCTTAAGTAAAGTAACATGCAAAGAAACACGTGAGTAAGAGTCTCATCTGCCTCGGGCTCCTGCAAAATCCTTTTCTTTTCATCCTTCGTAGCACAATGCGTTGGACACTTGTTATTCATCCTCGTAAAGCATGGCGTGTACATCCACGCCGTCTGTCCTTTGGCTGGAGCTGTGTTTGCAGATTTCCTGTGGGAAAGGAGGTGCTTCACTTCTGAAGAATAAAACCAAGGCATTGCATGGGCCACGGGCATGCCGGAGGGGACCGGCCGCCTGCACCAAGGGGCTTCGCAGGACCTGGCTGGGAGGCGAGCAGCAAAATCACCTGCGACTTGCCACGATGCAAGCGTGCTTTGTGCCCACAGGAGCACGTCTCCATGACAATCCCGGCGCACAACAACTCCTCTTCTACAGCATCTTTCCTCCTGCTGTATGTCTGACCTTCCCCCTCCCCTGTCTTCACATGCCCTCCGTATTATGTGCCTGGCCAGATTCCTAGGGGTGAGCTTTGAATTTGGAGTAAGTACAAAAACTGCTTGACCTACAGACAAAATCTGTATTAAGCCACCTAGGATCAGGGGTCTGATATTTGCTGAAAGTATTTCATAAATCGTAGGTGTTCTGTATCCCATGCACATTCAAACAACTCATGATGAAATATGGTCTTCAACTTAACAGCAATGGAGATCTCAGTCTTCAAAAACTGCAAGGAACACAATTTAATATCAACCTTCGTATATTAAACAGGATTACCTTTAAAAAGTACTGTTACGTATTTACTAGTTTACCATGAACAAACGCTTTTGGGGTTTTTTTGTGTGTGTGTGTGAAGATACCATTTATTTTATAAAACTGACTCAAGTCATTTGCCCTGTCTTTGGAAATGTGCATATATTTCAGAAGAGGTTCCGAATGTCTTCCTCGTTAAAAAAAGGCATGGAGAGACACTGAGCGACGCCGCCGGCACCGCTCATGGCCAGTGGCCCAGCAGGAGCAGCAGGGCCATGGCGACGGCAGCGGCAGGGCCGGGGCGGGGGGCTGCGCTCCCAGGGTCGCTGCTGGGGACCGCGGCGCCGTCTTTGCTTTGCTGATTCAGAAGCTGCTTGTTTGCAGAGGTGTCGTCCATATCCAGGTCGTACGCCAGCTCTGAAAGCAGAAGGAAAGAGGTGGTTAATAACAGGCGGTGCGTGCCGGCATCCCAACTCACGGCACATCCAGCCCCCACCAGCACCGGGGTCCCCGGGGCAGCCTGTGCCAGCAGCCGGGGACAGCTGGGTCTGAGTGCAGTCGAAGGCATCGCAGCAGAGGTGGATGGGTCAGAAGAGCTTAGCAAATACCTTGTCAGTCCTGCACCCAGCCCCGGTCCCAGGTCACCTCCCAGTACCCTACACCAAACCTTATACTTGAAAAGACCAAAAAAATCACAACTATAAGGTGCCCCAGTAAGAAAACAAAAGAGATAAGGGGACCTGGCTTGCTGGAGAGCTACTCCCAAAGAAAATCAGCTGAGCTTCGGAGCGGGTGGTTAGCAACGCAAATCGTGGCTGCTCCCCAGACACCGCAAAGATGCGTGCAGGAGTGAGGAAATCCAGGCGAGCACAAATAGTTCCCCCAAACCCAGAGGCAGCACAAGGCCTTGCTCACCAAATACCTCCTGGTTTGAGGATCTGAGGAGCTCTGCATTTCTGCATTACTGCAGTCTTACATAAGTGTGTGCAAAATATGCTCCTTACAATACTTTCAACACATCCATCCCATCCCCCGTCCACCTCATCAAAGCACTGGAGAGCAAGGAATGTGAGCGGATCACGCACCCCAGGCACGCTGGTGTTGCAACATGGGGACTTTGAGATGAAGCACATGGGAGCTCCAACCCAAGAAAATGTCCAGTATAAAAGTTTTGATAGTCCTGGCGGAGCAGCATGACATTAACAGGGCAAAACCTTGTGGCAACCCATCACTGGATGCAAAGGACCTGCTGAGCAGGTCACAGTTGCCCTTGCCTCCCTGGGACAGGGAGGAATAAAAAAGTCCAAATAAACAATGTGGAAAGGCAAGAGACCAGCAATTCTCAGGGCCGAGAACAAAAGCAAAATGTGTTTTGAGATGCCATTAGCCAGATCCATCTGGGGTGTTTGTTCCTGCTGAACATCTGGACCAAGAGGATGCACCCATGCTTGACTCAAGGCAATGGGTCCCTCGCTCCCCTGCTTGTGCTGCTGCCGTCTCCTTCTGGGGTCCAGGTTTCTCACCCGGATGGGAACCAGTTAAGCCTGTTTGTCGTTAAGCCTGTTTACGGTTGGACTCGATGATCTTAAAGGTCTTTTCCAACCAAAAGATTCTGTGATTCTGTCTCATCCCCAGAGCCTGGCCTTTGGAAGTGGAGGAAGCTGATGGTTTCCATCAGAAGAGACCCTGGCTCAAGCCCTTCACAAGCCCTCGTGTATCACCAGCATACTGACGGGTTTGGATCATCCCACCCCACTCCACCCCTGAGAAAGAATCCAAGAGGCTGAATAAACACTCCATCTAAAAAATGCTGCATCAATCCAACGAGCACCACTGCCAAGGCAAACAGGCAGTATTTCTTAATCAGAAATACCCAAACACTGCAAAACAAAAGCGTAATGATGTTAGCATGACAAGTGAGTCAGCCCAGGCCATCAAAGAGGGTCAGAAATGGCTGAACGGGAGCAGAGATCCACGCACACAAAGGGCCAGGTGCAAGCAAAACCCGCCTGGTAAACCGACTTCTCCAGGAGATCCCCACAGATACGGGGATTCCTCTTCTCCACAACTTTCCTGCTTTTCTTCTTAAGAGTACAGATACGCTGCTGTCCTCCAGAGCTGCACACCCGCGGGCAGAGCAGGAAAAGGTGCCACCACGAAAGGGATGCACTGGGAGGCCACCACTGCCCATCCCGTGCTGCTTTCCTAGCGCAGAAAGAAAAAGTCCCTCTGGCACAAGGGATGCTCAGGCTGGGGCATCCCCAATGCTTCGGGGCAGTTTGGGAGCAGCCTGGCTGCACCACTTTATTTTCCCAAGCTCATTTCTGCAGAATAAGTGAAGGGATTTGAGTTAATAAAATCACAGCAGATTACTTTGCAGTTGGTCGTTTTACACAAGACTCCTCAGCTGGTACAACGTCCCATCGGGGCAACGATGGCCTGCCCTGGTGTGTTTTGGAAGGTGTTTCCACAGACCTCAAAGACTCCTAAAACCTAAAAGGTGCCCCATGGGGTCACAGTACCATCGGGCACCTGCGTGCTTCCAGACCAGCAATCTGCAGCCGATCAGCAGAGCTTTTAGGGCAGAATATTCTCTTATTGGACATCCGAGAAAAACTAAAAAAATCCACAGGAACTGAGTAACTACTCTTCAGTTTAGAAAAGAAATTTGAAACAAGAGTGTTTCAGCAAGGTCCTTGACAGCACAAAGGGTTTTGACGTTCCCATTTAAAGTCTCGTTCTGCGATGTCATTTGTGAGATGCGAGTTCCTGCGCGGTTTGCAATGCAGCAGCTGAATCGTGTTGGAAACGCTCAGCCAAAGCATACCAAAACGATCATTTCAGACATATTCTTTTACACGGGAAATTTTCAAATTCTGGGATTTCATCTGAACTTGAGAAAGGGCAATTTTTAAAATCACAGCACTTCACCCAAATGGGAATGGCAATTCTCTCATTCATCCACTTTGACCAAATTAAAGAGAAGGGAACAGAAACCCTCTTGTCTTCAGAGATTTGAGAGCTACTTTCCTAGCCTTGTTAAGCTGCTTCAGAAGTTTAGTGCACGGGTGTGCCGTTTGTTTTCGCTGTTCCTTCCATTGTCTCCTTCTCTGGGCTTGTTTGTGCCCAATTGTATTTTTAGGCTTGGTGGATTTAGCCATACGTCTTTTATGTTGTATTAATAATGGATCTGTAACTCTTGCAAATCCCTTTCACTTAACTTCTACTGACCTTTGGTACATAGGAGCAAAGGAAAATAAAAAGTATTAGACTCTAACAGACCAGAGGCAACTGAAAACCAGGCCCAGGCAATAATAATGTTAAAAATATGTAATAATAATAATAACAACAACAACAACATTATTTCAAATCCAGGAATCCAAATTGGCAAATGTTCCTAAGCAGGTACTTCTTGAGAGGGCTTCATTACGTTTTCCAGCCTTCGCTAGGATCCCTGGTTAGTCCAGGTCACCACCGCATCCCCGCACCTCCTGCTCCCACAGCCGCCGGGAGAGAAGGAGCCCCGGCACCAGGGATGGAGCTGCAGGATGGCTGGTGGGGTAACAGAAACTAACCTCCCACAGATGCCATTTTGGTCACTTCTGCCCAAAACTCTGCCTTTACGCTACAAAATAACCCAAGAGAAGCTGCTCCTCCACCTCCCCGCTCCCCAGCCACCTTCTGCATTAAACTTCTCCGCTGCCCCAGCTGTGACCACCCACTTAATTTGCAACAGTTTCTGCTACGAAGTGGCCCTTTGGCCTGCAAAAGCTTTTTTTTTGTGGGGGGGGAAAGTAGAAAAATCTGTTTCTGTTTATAATCAGTCAGAGTCCAGAGGGTATTACCAACAATCTGCACTAATTACGCATTCAATCTTCACTCATTTTGGCCCCTCTTGTCTTCTGGGCCGCGGATTAGATAATCCCCTTAAAATAATAGTCAATCATTAGCTCTGCTTTTTTTTTTGCCCTGCATGCAAGCCGAGCGAGCGTGCCGTACCGTTTCCCGGACTCCTTACGCAGCTGGTGAAAGGTCTCCAGCCGAACACAAGCCGGTCCCTCCGGAAGCATCTTTTGTAACAAAAGCCCCTCTAACACAAAGCTGCTGCGCTTTGCTCCCAGGATGGCAAAAGCTTCAATGGCCTCGCAGCGCGGATGACAAAACCTGCCTACAACACGCACTTTCCGCACCCGCAAAATGGAGCGGCGGCATTTTGCTGCGGATTAGGACTGGAATTAGGCGTACCGACTCTGCGCAAGCTTATCGGGCAGGAATCATTACAAAGCTTTTCTTGCTGAACCACGCTAGCTTTGGAGACGGCTACAAAAGACGGCTGAAGCGGGAGGAGATTGGTTTTGAGTTGGTACAATAAGTCCCACAGCAGCTGGCGCAGATGCCGGGAGGATGAGTACTGGCACGCAGGCAGCGTTACGGCAGGCATTCCTGTGCCAAATCCACCGCTGCCTACCGAAACACCCCTTTTCACCCCTAAAAGGGCAACGCAGTCTTAAGCAAAGAACTGACAGCAAATGCCCCTCCGGCAAATGACCTCCAAGAGGACGGTGCCCGGCTCCTGTGGGCTGGCTCGGCTGCTGCCCAGAGCCCGCAGCCAGGGAATGTCATCTGGGCTGCCCGCCTGCCAAGCCTGCCCGGGCAGATGGCTCCAGCGATGGACCCAATATAGTAACAGTCATAATTGATGGCCACGCATGACAACCACCCCGTGGTGTCACTTGATAGCTCTGCTGGTGCCCCATGCAGTGGCAACGGGTGCGAAGGCGATCCCCCCACAGGCAAAACCATTGTGCCTAACGCAGCATGTTCACCAACCGAGGCTGCTGAGCGGGCCAAAGCACTTGCAGGGACGTGGTGATGGCCCTTGTTTGCAAATGATGAAAACTCTGTGGCGTGAAGGGACTAGGGAATGCATCGTGACCATGTGTTTCCAATAAGTGCAAAACACATTGAGTAGAAATGTCAGAGACAAGTAGGGCAGCTTGGCAAGCTCCTGCAGCTCTCGTGGTCAGTTGTGAACATCTGCCTGTGCATGTCCTTCAGGATTTGCCTAAGAAAGCACATGCTACAATCGCCACTGAAAATTACAGTCTCTGGGGTGCTCTGCTTTATTTAATTTTTTCAGGCAGCAAGCCTCATCAGCGTGGGGCGCAAGTTGCGAATAGCTGCAGTAGACTCTGGCTGTCTCCAAAGCAAGACTGGATTCCTTAAAGGGAAAGGTGTTTGAGTCAAGCCCAAGCTGTTGGCGCATTACAAGGCGAAGTGTAAGAGCCTGTAATCCCACAGATCAGACTGCCTGACCCTGGCTCTCAACTCTCTCCATCTCTACAGCACCAACCACTTCACTCTCACAGGTGTTTGCACCTGAAATCTAGAAGAACAGTCCAATTTCATCCCAAACTCTTCCTGTTGGAACACCAAAAGCTCTGCTCACCTCAGCCTCCAGCTACCTGGCTTTCTCATGCAAACAGCTCATACTACAAACACACCTCTGCATCCACAAAGACAACATCTGAACCCATCCACGGAGTTACACAGCCGTGACTGTGCGGAGAGAGCCGGGATCCCCAACCCTCTTCTTCTCCAAAACACCTTAAACTCTTCCAAACGCCTAGCCAAGCATGGTTTCATCTCACCAGGGAGGTTTTGCCCTCTGGCTTATTACCACTAAAATCCTGGAGCACCAACAGGTTTGCCAGTTGTCTTCTTGCGCAACGAGCTGCAACAGCCCAGCCATAGGTGCGGCCGCGCCAGTGCGTAATTAAAGCGCTGAGCCGGGGCTGGCCGCGATGCTTGTGTTGGCATGGTTGCGAGATCACCGAGATGGATGTGCAGCATGTGCATGGTCTTGTGCCTCTGCTTTTCCACCTCCTCCGCAGCAATTTAGGAGGTGTGGCTCTTGGCAATATGGATTTGGAAAAAAAAGAAGAAAAAAATCCAGCTCAACACCATCCCGCTGCCGTTGGCAACGTGGCCAAGGGAGCTTGGAGCGGCTCAGCAGTGAGCAGTAAAACTGACTTCCTGGGCAGAAACCCAAGGGAATCGGGTTTGGGATTGCTGATTTGCAAACCAAGACTTTTCCCCTGCTCGCTTCTTCAACACCTCCCGGCTGACGGTGTGCCGCTGACGGCCCGTAGCCTGCAGCATGTGTTCGCAAGTGACCCAAAGACCACAGGCACCACCACAAAACCAGCACCGATTCAGGGGGAGTTCCCCCAGGATTGAAGCAATCTGGAGGGCAGCAACCAGGTTGATTTGCGGGGACCAAGTCATCCAGCACGGAGAGGTGAGGAAGCTCCAGCTCAGCCCCACACCAGGGGGTGCAACCAGGTGCTGCTCGGGGTACATGAGGCAATCGGCCATAAGCTCTGCAAGGCAGCCAGTACGCACACCCCGGCTCCCCAACCTCCAGCACTACCACAAAAGTCTTGTGCATGGATGTCCTCAAGCTTCCAATGGGGCAAAGGGCCAAAACACCCCCAAAAACCCAACACATCACATGGCACGGGCAGAGGGGCTGCACCGTGACCCCAATTCAAGCGACTGCTCCTCCACCCCACCTTGGCCAGAGGCTGGTGGTGAGAAAGGGCTATCATTTATGAACTGGGCCTATGTTTACTTTGAAAACGTACTCATTAAATTCCTCTTTGCTCCTTGGTGTGCTGTAGATTTACCCTGAAGAGAATCTGGCGTCTGCAATTGCATTAATCATTTTTCCTTTGGCAGCAAGTGAAAGAGTTTCTGAACTGTACTCACAGAGCGGAGCCACAAAAACATGTTTAGCAAAATGCGCTCATGTAATCTATTAAAAATTAACAAATCTCATTAGCATTATTAATTGGAAGTGCTGGAGTCCTTGTACTTTGATGATGAAGCAGCATGCTCCGGTCTGATATCCAGCTGTACTGTCCAGAAGAAGAGCTGCTACCTAAAGGAACTAGGAGAGAAGAACTGAAAAATAGGGAGCTAAACCTGGACAGCCAAAAGCATCTACAAAGGCCGGAGTCAAGAAAGAAAAAGAGGAAAAGCTGGAAACAGAAGAGCATGAATGGAAGTGAAGTGATTTATGAGGCAGCAATATAGGACCGGGTCAAGCAATGTTCCTTCAGATCCCCCATGTACCTCAGCCCACCCAGACGTGGAGTCACCCTCTCCCTCTTTGGAGACCTTCAAGGTCTAAACCCACAAAGCGATCCCTTCTGATCACTCTGCTGTCACCTGAGACATCTCAGGACAGTCTTGATTTTGGGAGGTAACGTCCCCAGTGACAACAGAGCAAAATGAAAAGCTTCAAATTTCCTCTAATGACCAAAACCACCATCATCACACCAAACTGAAATTTTCTCCTTCATCTTTGCTCCCCCAAAAGCTCTTTGCTACAGCATGACCAGGACAGGCAGCTCTTGCTTGCTACCTGCTGGCCTTCAACTCTCCAAGCTCGGGACATTTAGCGACATTCACGTACTAGCAAGACCCGCCAAGACGCAGTCCTGAGGGGAACAGCAATGGTCCCTGCCTTCCAGATGCCAGCTGCTCAAAGCAGCCCTCAAGGCAGAAGGATATTTCTCAATGCTTGATCAGAAAACCCGTGGTGGTGTTACGGCACCCAGAAACATCTGACATCTTCCTTTGTGACTCACTCTTGTGGAAACCAGACCTGAACGGGGCCCAGGCCACGGAGACCGGGGTTCGTGGCATTCATGTTCCAAGTAGGCAACCAGAAATGTGCCTCTTCAATCAGAAGGGACCAGGACTTTGTGCAATGTCTATGCTTAGTCAAAAATCCCTGGACATCCATCATTCCCTTATTCTTGTAAGGAAAAGAAAAATCAAAGGTGGGTGGTGTTTTGCTCCTTGAGCATGCACATAAAGAAAGCACCTGAGCAGCGCTCCAGCCCGGGGATCAAACTGAGAGAGACTGCACCAGGCTACAACTCGTGATGCCAAGGAAAATATCTGGAGTGAGATTTCGGGTCATAACCCAAGAATTTGGGTTGGGCACGGACATACCTGCTCAGCCCACAGACAGAGCCCGCAGGTAGGCTCAGGCATGGCGGCTCACACACATCTGCTCAGCCTGCCTCCGATCCTGGAGAAACTGCCCGAGGTTTTGTGCTTTTACACTGCCTGGGATCACCGACGTGGATGGAGAGCAAGCTCCCCCTGATCGTGCTGGGGGAACGTCTGCAGAGCATGGGTTGAGGTGAGAGCCCTGGCCAAGGGAAGGGAGCCGAGAGGCTACAGCACTGCCTGGCTTTTTTAATTGCGTTAAGCTGCTTAAATAAATAAATAAATAAATAAATAAATAAATAAATAACCCCCTGGCTCTGCATTAAAACAACATTAAAGTGACTTCAGCCTATAAAAGCGGGGTAATGCAGGAGGCCCTGGGAAACATCACCATACCCGACTTTCCCACTTTATATACAAAAAGAAGGGTTGGGTTCATAGGCTGGAACTTTTTAACAGCTTCAGGTCATGTTCCCCGCGCTGTGTGCTGGAAGGAGCCTCGGGAACAGCCACTGTAGTCTGAAACCAGGACCTGGCTTTGCGCTGCCTTCTGCATGGCTGCAGAGAAAGACCCAAATTAAACCCAGCTGCTTACCGGGTGCACATAACGTCTGATGCAAAACCAGGGCCGAATCCTGCTCCCTGCCTCCCTCCCGAACTGAGAGCAAACCCCGGTCCCAAAGCATCGCTGGAACGACAGCACCAAAAGATAGAGCTGGATAGCGGCAGCAGCTCGGACAGGAATCCTGGCGTCACCCCAGCTGAGCACCAGGACACTGCGGCTGCGGTGCTCGGGCTGTGCAGGATCCATCTCATCACACTTGCTCTTTCCTGGGGGCCAAGGGGCTCCCCACCATGCTTGGGGACCCGCGGCTGGGACCTCGTCAAACCAGCGCTCGTGGCTGGGGCCGTGGTGGAGCTCAAGACTACCTTGGCTGCCCCTACCCCAAGAGGAAGGAGCAAGGGAGGGAGGGGCTCGGCCCCAGGCTCCTGCCCTGGTCAGCTTGTACGTGCAGCCATGGAAAGTACCAGGGACGGGGCCGCGCAGCTCACGTGGGAGCATCCCAATTGCTCTGGGGACACATCCATCGGCACAGCAAGCAGGTATCGACCGAGCAGTGAAACGAGATGACAATGCAAGAGGACTCCGAGGTCCCAGTCTGTGAATGCCTCCCCCTCCCTCCTATCTGTAGCATTCATGGCTCAGTCTCAGGAATGTCACAATCGTGGTGGAAAATCAAAATAAAAAGGCTACGTAATCCAGTTTGTAAATCCCTTGAAAAATACAAATCCTCTCTAAAACGGATTACAGAGATTAGAGATAAAAGTTTCCTGGAAATCAAGAATTGCATTTCAGCCTCCCTCCTCTCCCCCCCTCCCAGAAGAGGGAAAAGAGATGGGCTCATGCCCTGCACCACCCCACCGCACTCCTCCTTGCCCATCACCCCAGCCTCGGGGAGCAACAGCAGCTCCCTCCAGCCCCTGCAAACAACACAGCTGCTTCTACCTGATTTTGCCCTCAACACTATTTTGGGGCTTTATCTGCTGCATTTACCTGAGCCTCTGGGCAACGTGCACCAGTGGTAGGAAATCTGCCTGCATCAGGGAGAGGAGCTGCCTGCCAGCCTCCTGCACGCTTCTTGCTCCGTCCCTTTTCCAAACAGGCTCCGCGGGACCTGTGCAATGTGCAGCCGCGGTTTTGTGAGCTGCAGGAGCTCTGCAGGGTGCCCAGCAGAAAAACGTCCTCTTAAATCAGGGTGGTCTTCTAAAAATCAAGATGTTTCACTTGGCTGTGCCAACGGTGACAACATTATCAGTGGGAGAAAGGCCAAACACCAATGTGCCAATTATATCAAAATATTTAGCGGCCATGCCATTATTATTCTGATTAAAATCAGCATTTTGTTTAGTGTTTTGACTCAAGCATCCACAGTCAATGGTGGCGGAACGATTTTATGTTGGCATTTTTATTTCATGAGAGTTTTTGTGCTTTCATTCTTATTTGGAACAAAAAAAAAAAAAAACTGATTGCAATATTAGCATTCCCGGCAGAGCACGCATTCAAGTTCCTGACCCGTTATTGCTCAAGGACTTCTGCAGCTGCAGATGCCTGTTTGGAGCTACAGTTAGGTCACTTTGAATGATGCTCATAGAATAAGGATCAAAACATTTACAGCTTGATCAAAAGGACATTTTATGAACATTGCAGCCCGAGTTAAGTGCTGATGCGAGTCCTTACGTTCGCCCTTACGTTAGCTCAGCTCAGTTCTAATAAAATTAACACCCTTTTAAATAACGCACTCAATTTTTATTTGTTTCATGTTTTTGTGCCTTATGGCTTTGAAAACATATCCTCAAACCCTCCCATCACTCTGGGAATGTCTAGCTGTGTTAGGATCTGAAAATCAACAACTTCTCCAGAGGAATAAGGGCGGCTGCTGCTTTGTGTTGTCGCTCCACCTGCTCTAACCTGAATTTATCCACCAAAGGTTGTTTTCTTTTTTCCCCACAAAAGAGGAAAACACAGACTTCCTTTTCCCAGCAGGAATTACTACCTGTAAATAAACAACTCAAAACTGATCCACAAGCACCAGCAGCATCAATGCTCCTTTGAAAACAGACAACAGAAAAAACAAAGCAGGGAAAAATCCAGTCTCTTTTCTGCATTTCACTTGCACATTAGAGGCAAAATGAACTTACCAGTGCAGGACAGGGGACGTCTTATTGGCGCAATACAGCCGGTTAACTGTTCTTTAGAGATATTAATCTCAAAAGCCAGAACAGAAAGAGCATTTTCCCCCCTTTTATTTATTTATCTTTTTTTGTGCCAACTCACCTTAGCTGAAAAGCACATTGAGATTGTAATTATGGGAAGGCCTCATCTAGTAGATTTGTAAACTCAGCTATCGGCTTGAATTACTGGAATTAGCAAGGCTAATTTAATGTCACTGTTCAAAATAGCTCAGATTTGGAATTTCTTAATGGCCTTAGGAGAAGGAGTCTTTATGCATACTGCAATCTAGGCTTCATTCTTAGACTAAATTCCTTCTCATAGATTTTGTGAATGCCCTGTTTTGTAGCCAACACAAACTCTGTCCAGTAAAATAATGTAAGGACTCAGAATGAAAAGAGATTAGCTGTTCCCTGCTCCTGTTATTTTAAAGCAGAAATAACTTTGGCTTCTACTGATTCATAGACAAAGCTTGAAATGCAAAGCATGCTCAACTCCAGATTCAGCATGAAAAGGACCTTAAAATATTCCCGAGTGCAAGTAATGGACTTATTAGAGGGATGAAAAGAGGCACTTTTCACAGAATCCCAAGCCCTTTAGTCCTGTCATATCAATAAACTTGCTTAAGAAATTCATTCTATTTACATTTCTTTCCCTTCCAAATATCCTGCCTGACTCCTACGACATACAACACTTACGCTTTTAAAGTGTTAATTTATTTCTCTTAATGCTCGGTAGCGAGTAGAGTAAAATGTCTGCAGCTCACCCAAAGCGTGAGCGGGTGCGACGGCGTCAGGACGGCGTGTGACAGGGAACAATTCTGTACGACGCGCAGTTTTACACCTGACAATTGATAAATGAGGAGGTCATTTTAAAGACTTGGTTAAAAGCATCTTCTTTAAATAATGCCAGTTGATTGTGCTGGAACTCAACGTACCTGCAATCTGTTCTCCTCTCCTTTATGTTTAACACCCACAAAAACAATGCTGACAGTGAGGAAAAAAAAGCTATAGAGATATATATATATCTATATATAGGTATCAGGAAGGAAATCTGCCTGGCTGTCCTTAAGCTACCAAAATATACTCTTTTTTTTTACCCAGTTTGCTTAGTCTTTGCAGGATGGTTTAACCTAAAACGAACACTAAACAACGAGTGGCGATTTTCCCTCTTTGTTTGAAGAAACGGCTGAAAAGCAAAGGTATTTCAGGAACAAATTACAAAAACCTGCATAGCAACACCAGCAGAGCAGATGGAGATGTCCCCTGTTTTAAGGAGTGAGGGGAGATTTTTTCTCCACTCAGCTCCATGTCCCCATGACAATTTGCACCGGTTGGGGAGCGTTGTAGCATGGAGGGGACAGAAGATGTGTTGGGCTACATCTGCCCGTGGCCCTCCTCAGGACAGCACTGCCGGAGACCAAAAATCCCCAAAACACCGCGACACGGCCACCCAGGGATGGCCGCGCATGGCACGTGGTACCAGCCAGTGATGATTTTCACAGACCCAACCATGCGGTTTTGCTCTGGAAAGGCAAAGCACAGCGGTTGCACGCTGCCTTTCACTCAAGGGTCTCAAAGCACACCGCAGGCATTAATTATGCCCTCTGCTTTGCAGAGATAATTAAGCACTGAAGCCTCGTGGTTCCCGAGAGCCAAGTGCAAGCCTCCATTCACTAATGGCTAAAACTGAGCCAAGGTTGCGAGGCTTCACGAGCACTGATGGGCGAGCTGGGAAAAGCACCTCTGAGTGCCCTGAGACGCTCTGCAGCAGCGGCCTCCTCCTCCTGGGATGCTTTTAATTCCTCCAGACACGTCCCGGCAAGTCCTCCGTGAAGGTTTTGCTCTGAAAACACACTTTATGACAAGGCACAGAAACCAGAGAGACACCAGGGAGCAGGGAGGGCGAGGAGCAGTCCTGTCCCACAGCCATCTTTCGGTGCACCCGCTCAGCCCCTATTTCTAAGGACACGCCAGCAGGTCTCTGATGCTAGCAGGTCATTTTTCGTAATGATGAACTTGCAGCCCTGATGAGACATCCCATGTCTGTCCACCAAGAAGCAACAGAAGCGCCTCAAATCATCCTCGTTGCTTCCTCATGTGCCGCTGGCTGCCAGGCTGCTGTGTCACCCCTCCCTGGGTGGGACAGGCTGCAGAAGACCACCAGGCTGCCTTTTTCTGCCCATCCTCCCAACCCATCCAGCTGTGAGAGCCAGCAGAGCCATGGGAAGGCATCCCGACATGCACAGGTGCTTTGAGATCTCTAGAAACCACCCCCGCTGCAGCATTTGCAGAGCTGGCATCCTTCGCTGGGTCAAACCCACATGCATTGCATGGGACTCGTGCAGCCTCAGTCCCTCCGGAGGCCTTCCATGATGCTCTATCTAGCAAAGCCGCAGGGAGAGGCAGGGGCTGAAGCCTTGATGCTGTGGTCACCTGTCTGGATGACTTTGTGTCTTCTCAGAAGCTGGTCAAGCCATTTGCCTCGGGCATAGGTGCCAAGCAATGATGGATTTAGACGAGCAGCCTGCTGACCCACAAACATCCCCTGTCACTGTTTCTTTAGCAACAAATGCCTGGATGAAATAGGTGATAAATGCGTTAAAAAAACATGATACCTGTGCAGCAGAGAGCTGGAAGGCAAAGGGGGATCGCCAGCCCCTGCAGCTAACAGAAAGTGCTGGCTGTGCTGCAGCTGCAGCCTGGGAAACCCATTAAGACCACATGGGGTGTCAAATTGTATGTAACGTGAGTGCCGGGCTTGCAGGCACTGTGTGACGGCAGCCCCGCAGCGGAGCCGGGCGGAAAGTGGGTCCGAAGAGACCAGAGATGACAAGAGTTTCTCAGCACATGCCTGCCTTTGCCTTCCCAAAACTGGGAGGAGCAGGGGGACCGGCACAGCCCTGTACAGCCCCCCAGGGAAATGCAGAGATACCGCGGGTTTGCACATGGGTTTGGACGGCCCGGGAAAGCCTGAGCTGCAGGTCAAGGCAGAGGCAGAGGAAGTATCTCCCAGCCCCAGGTGTGGGATGCAGAGGGGGAGATGCCCAGGGAAGGATCCCTCGGAGCAGGGCTTGCTATAGGGGCTGCATCTGTTTGCTTTGCTTTAGGGTTAGTGCAATCCTGCAGCCGTCCGGTTCCCCAGCGTAGGTTTCAATGGGATGGAAGTGATTTAGGAACCTCCAGGCAATCCCACACAGTGGTCCTGGTTACCCCGTATCCCACATAACAGGAGCTGGTTAAGTATTTTTACAGACAGGTTTTTGCTCCTTAATGTATGCAACTGGTCAGGGTCAGTCCTACTGCTATTAGCAACCAAAATCACTCTCAAGCCCCTTGCTTCCCAACCCAAGCACAGCAGTTCTTTTCATTCAACGTCTAGAAATACCTCCTTGCTATGTCCTTATTTTTGGATTTTATTTTATCTTTTTGTTGGTACACAGAACCATTTTTCTTTTTTCCACATTTTCTAATGAGTTCTGGCGGTGGGAAGTTGTTTGTAAATCACGCAAGTATTTGTTTTACTGGAAACATCTGCTTTAACACATTTGTCTTAAAAAAACATTTTTTTTTTTTTTAAACAAAGGTATTAAGCTGCAATGTAAATTGGGCACATCTGTTTATGAGTCACTGCAATAGCGCTGCCTCCAGTGCACCAGATCACATGGATCTCCAGGGGCCTGATCCAGCAGAAATTGGAAACTTACAGCTCACTCTGCTCCCTTTTCCGGCACTGCTTTTCCAAGAGTATTGCTGCCTGATTTAATAAATTAAGGCCACTAAATAAGAAAGACCTATTTAGCGTCTGCTAATAGCATTAAGTGTCTGGCCCAGCAGACACTTAAGTATCAGCAAGATACTTAAGCCGGTGCCCCGCTCCACGGGCACCCGAGGACTGAGTTCAGTGGAATTATTTGTGCATGGGGGACACTGGTAGCTGGGGACTCCAGGCTGCACCAGACCTACCTCTGCCCACGGTGCCGTACCGCCTCTGCTGCCTTCAGCCGCCCAGTGCTGCCATTAAAAACGTTCAGAGAAGCAAAATAGAAGGAAAGACATCAGCTGAACCTCCAAGATCAAAACCTGACCCACCAGTTGGTATTCGCTCACTGGAAATCCAAGGGTCAGCAGATCTTGGGCAGTGGTCTGGGGCCCAGGGGAACCCATTCAGGTTCGTTTTCTGGAGTGGCTGGAGAGCATCCCCTGATGCTTCTGGGTTAAATAAAGCAAATGGGGGGTGGGAAAGGGGCATCAAAACGCACAAGGAGATGCCTGGAGAGGGCAGATTCAGGACCTCCATCCCCACAAGAGCTGCAAGACTCAAATTGCCCCGGACACACGCACACCACCTCACCAGGGCAAAGCTTTCTGACTGCCACCAAAGTCCACAGCCGGGCAGGAACACCCCAACAGAGCCCAGGAGGGGAACGCGGTGCGTGCAGAGCCTTCGCACCCTGCACCCGGCTGCAGCGTCTCCCCCAGCACAGCCCGCTCACCCGGGACGAATGCCTCCCCCAAAAGCACCAGGGTACTGCTGTGACCCCCCCCACACCTGGTATCTGCCACTGGCCTCACATTCGGAAAAACTGCTCCACTGGTGAAAGCACCCACGGACAGACCACGTGGCAGCTGCAGGGAGGTGGCCACGCACGGCCACGCGTCAGCTGCACGATGCTGGGCACACCTTATATAAACATAGAGTGGTTTGGGTTGGAAGGGACCTTAAAGATCATCTAGTTCCACCCCCCCCGCCACGGGCAGGGACACCTTCCACCAGACCACGTTGCTCAAAGCCTCATCCAACCTGGCCTTGAACACTTCCAGGGATGGGGCATCCACAACTTCTCTGGGCAACCCGTTCCAGTGTCTCACCACCCTCACAGTAAAGAAATTCTTCCTAATATCTAAATTAAATCTACCCTCTTTCAGTTTAAAACCATTACCCTTCATCCTGTCACTACACTCCCTGACAAAGAGTCCCTCCCCACCTTTCCTGTAGCCCCCTTCAGGTACTGGAAGGCTCCTGTAAGGTCTCCCCGGAGCCTTCTCTTCTCCAGGCTGAACAACCCCAACTCTCTCAGCTTGTCCTCATACGGCGGGTGCTCCAGCCCCCTGATCATCTTCGTGGCCCTCCTCTGGACCTCGAGCCTCTTTTAATCTTTGCAAAGGCAGAAATAAAGCCACAAGTGCCAGGAAGGGAAACGGAAGGTGACAGCACATCGGATGCTCCCTGCCAACAGACACCGGCGCCCAGGTGGGGAGGTTTGGGGGAGGTTTGCCCTTAGAGGGAAGGGGAGAGGAGAGTGTTGTGTATAAATGCATTCCTTCACGTTCTCTGTGCTTGCCTTAGCAGATGATTTATGCGGACAAGGGAAGAGATACTGCAGGCTGTGTTCTGCGATGACTTTGGGGAGCGCACAACTTTTTTTTTTTTTATTTATTTACTTTTTACTGGAATGATCTACACAGAACCAGAACAGGACAAGTGAACGTACTGAAGCTGCAGAGCAGCCGGCGGAGAGTTATCAGGGAGGCAGAGGATATTACTCAGACTCTGATAATAACCACCGGCTCCCACCTGCCAACTCCAGTCTGCTTAACACAAAAAAGTCCAAAAACAGGCTGCAGCAGATGTCTGCCTCCCCGTGCAGGAAGCGTCTCCAGTATCCATGGGACACAAGCAACTCCAAAATAGCTTTGAGTCCAACAATTTTACAGAGACTCAAGATACTGAATTAAAACAGGAAGGAGGTGGGGGGGAGGGGGGGGAGAAGAGACGTGTATCACATTGCAGTTATAATTTACATTTTAGAAATCCTGCCGGGACTCCTGTGCTGGACTGAGACAGTGACAGGTGCCCTGGCAGTCTGTCCGGCTGCCGAACCCGATGCAGCCAGCAAGGTCCCACAGCAGCCAGCAGGACCTGCCACCACAATCCCTACGTCCCCACACGTCATGACGTGTGACCACCAAGGGAGCCGCCAGCCAGGGGACGCAGCAGCAGCCTGGGCACGCAGCAGTGCACAGGGCCCTTCAGCGTCCAGCAAAGGGTCAGCCCCGAGGCAGCGCTTTGGGCACCGGCTCCCGGCTGCTCGGAGATGGGATACGCAGAAAGGGCCCTCGGAGGAAGGAAGGTGTGGGAAAGGAAGGGTGCTGCTGGCAGGCGACGTCCTTGGGCTGGGTTTGCATTCAAGATCCGTGCTGGGTGCAGAGACCCAGTCTCCCGCAGGAGGGAAGGGCAGAGCATCGTCCCAGGTTCCACGGGAAGCAAAGAGCAAAGGAAAAGCTGGATCAGACAGCAAGATGTTGTCAAGAGCCCCAAATACCACTGAAGACATTTTCTGAAACAACAGAAGCTGGTCAAAACGCCAGATTTCCATTCCCACAGAAAATGGGGAATGTGCTACTGCTCCAAAGCAGAACAAAGGCAAAACACAGCCAAATTTTCTGTTGTTAAAAAAAAAAAGGCAAATTGACATACCACTCCAACAAAGTCTAATCAATTCATTTGGATTTCGTTTTTTTTCTGTGGTAACATAATCTCAAGCATAATCTCAATCTCTTTTAGACAAGAAGCCGCTCTGAAGTGGAAGCTGACAGCGTTACCTTGCAGTATGGGCAAGCAGGCTGTTGCTGCATTTCCCCGCTGCAGGAGCAGAGGAAGATGTTTCAATTTATTTCCAAAACAAAAAAATCCCATCCAGCATGCTTCATTGCATCCCGGTTCCAGCACAGAGGCATTTTCCAACACAAAGTCTTCCCAGCAGAAAGTTTCCAACCTGCCCTAAAAACAACATGCGGGGAGGTTAAATTTTGGGGTCAAGCTGCTTTTGCCCCAAGTGAGATGCACCATAGACTCAGAAAAGCTGGCAAGGCCGGTGAACTTCAGAAGCACTCGGCTGCCTGAAATTTGTTGATATGGAAGAAAGCCTTCTGGGCTTTCCTTAGAGCCACAAAACCCCTGGAAACCCCCGGGGCCAGGTGGTGAAGGCAGAGCGCAGCCCACCGGCAGCCACCGTGCAGGAAGGAGGACATCTCTCCTCCAGCTCACAGGTCATCCATCCCAGCCGGCGAGGGGTCGGGGATCTGCTGGAGGTCCACCTGGGAATCGGACGAACCAGCACTCGGACAGACACACCTGGTTCAGTTCATGTTACTCCCGGTGTCGGCCCCCCAGATGTGCGCACACAGGTCACACCTAATGCACAACAGTCGAAGAGAGCTTCGTCCTGACGGATGACGAATCCCCCGTTTCTGGAGCGCGCAGTGCAGTGTTGACTCGGTGACCGATCGTGTCCTGGTAATACACCGACTGATGAGTGATTTGCAGCCCAGACCCAAACACACACTATTTTCACTTGCAAAGCAAGGGGTGGGGAGAAGAAGGAAAGAAATATGGGTTAAAAACAATGAGTCCTGAGAGATTTCTCTGGAGGAGCATCCCTTTCCCTCTTTCCGATATCTTATTGGGAAGAACTAAAAAGACAGGCTGCTTTCTGGGCAGGTCTGTGTTTCCTTCTGCTGGCGACCATCAACCACCAGTGCCAAGCTCCAGGATCAGGCCCATGCACGAATCCAGCATGGTCTCTCCATTGATTTCATTTTGAGAGCCTCATCTCAGGCAACGCCTTTTCTTCCACCCAGGCTACAGCCCATGACTTTCCAGGGAGCATCATTGTTTGGAAAGATCCAGACACCTTCCAGTTATTTAACTCACACCTTCATTTAGTCAGGCTTGATTAGTTCATAGATACATACACTTATACTTATGGAAAGACGTAAAAACTAATTTTTAAGAATGCGATGCTCCCATCTGCAGCAAGTAAGAACCTGTTGGGTCCCGGGTAAGGAGATGGCTGCCGTGTAGGCTCTCACTCAACCACAACTAAGTAAACACCAGCTCCCCAGAGCCTTCGGTTACTGCCATAATGCAACGCTGCAAGTCACACTGCTAGGTCATCACCACAATATCCTATGTAAAAACAAACATATTTGTTCAAATTTGAAGAGGAGAACCGAGAGGTCAGGATTTTTAAGGCAGTCTGGAGAATTTCAGCATTTCCCGTCTTCTTCCCTTTAGGGCTCAAGAGTGCTCTGAAAGTTGTACCCAAAATTTTTCCAATAAGTGGTGGCTTCCATGGTCCACCTGAAACATCATCTGTTCTCTTGGACACCACCCTCAGGGCAAGAGGATGGACAGCAATGCAGCAGCCACAGCTGAGAGCCCAAGACCCTCTCCTAGACCCTTTCAGCGAGACAGGGCCACCTGGCCCAACGTTAATTGTGTCTCCAGTTATTCACAGAGTTGTATTTCCCCAAGGCGCTTTCTGGGCAGATGCATGACAAGCTCATCTTGAGCCAAGCTGTGTTTAATAGTCCTTGATGGACCTTAGTTCCATGAATTTGTCTTCTTGTGACTTTGACTCCATGTAACCTCTGGGTGTCCCCGCTGCGTGACGTTCCTCCTGTTCAATCCTTGCCGCTGCCCGTAGCCAAATCCCCGGCATCACGGTGGCGTGCGCCAAAGGATCCCAGTCTTGCTGATCCCGGTCTTGTATTCAGCTGGTGGCTGTGGTTTCTGAGTACCACCGAGCAGTAGCTCAGCTATAGTGCTGTCCCGTGCCTGCTCACCTTCAGTGGTGCCCAGGCAGTCAAAGACACCTGAAGCATAAGCAGACATGACAAATTGCAGCACGATCCCAAGGACCGTGAGCTAATATGGGCTCTCAGCACCCACCCGCCTTCACTTTGCATCAGGGCTAAAGACAACGCAGTGAGGTACACTGATCCAGCAGCCCACAAGGAAGGAATCTCAGCTAAACCAGCCTGTCCTGGACCGCAGAGGAGTGGAAATGCTGCCAGGAGAGAAGGCAGCCCTTCTGCATGCAGGGGGCATCCCCCATTTTCTCAGACCAGGAGCCACGGCAGCCACAGGGCAAGAGAGGAACGGTCCAGCCCCGTGCCCACGGGACATCTCCAGGATGTTTTGCAGCTGAGCACCAGCACACCACCATGAGTGCTGGGCACACACATCAGCTCTGGGGCCGGAGCCCTCTCCTGCAACGCTGAGCAGGGCTGTGCCCTACAGCCTCATTTATTACATCCCTGTAATCGCTCTTATCAGCTTACCTGCAGTAAGGCATTTAGTAAAAGCCAAGCCACTCATGAAAGGGGCACCCTCTCCCATGTGAAAAGTCAATCAACACGTTATATTGTTATCAGGCTCGCAGACAAACCTCTCTTTGTAGGACAAACTGCGCAGATACGATGCCCTGACTATCAGCATAAGGTTATCTTGGCAGTCCATTAGCAAGTAGCACCAAGTCTGCTTCTGTCTGAAATATTCCTTTATTGTCGTCCCTTAAAAAGAAATCCAGTTAAACTATTTTGTCTCTCCGCAATGAAAAACGGCACAAAAAGGAAAGCAAGTTTGTATCCGAGTCAGGAATTGTGTTTCCCAGCATCGGAAGAATTCACGTGTTTTCAGCCACAGACAAACAGATTCATCATCCTTTAAAGATAAATATGACTATCACTATTACAACTCGGCAGATTTTTGCATACTTGAAATTGTTTTGATGCGTTCAGTCATGTAAACTGCTGTACTCGGTAACAATTTAAAGATACATTAGCTCCTAAATTACACTGTTGAAAAATATCTCCTTAGATGCTCTGGCATAATAGAAGCTGTTATTCAACCTTGCAACCCGAATAGAAGGTAAAGCTTTTGCCAGCAGACTGGCATTACAAACATCTGGGACTGATAAGCGATCATAGATTCACAAAGATTTTTGTGCATTTGTAGAGTGTAAGAGCAGGAGCATCATCTCACCTGACCTGCAGTGTGGCTCCAACCCTTCAGCCTCACCTTACACTGAGCCCAAGAACCAGCTTCGTCTGTGCTGATCTGGGCTTCCCAAAGAAGGATTTAGGCCAACATCTGCTCACATTGGGAATGTGATGTATGTGATCTGTGGATATGAGGCTATCAGGGATTTACATGCCCTCCACTGATCCTGCTTTAAAAAAACCTGGTACATCATTCTTTGCTTTGGGTCAGAATGGACCGAGGCGGTGGAAATCAGGTCCTAAAAACACCAGATACAAATTGCTCAGATGGACTTGCACCTGCGACCTGTAAGCACAAGACTGAAAAAGTTAAAAAAAATTTAAAAATAATAATAAAAAAGAAACCATAAAAATAGGAGCACAGGATTAATATGTCCAGTAGATTTACTTGCTGATTTCATAGGTGGTTTTGCACATATGTAGCTTTTCTCAAAGTGCAAACTTATTCTGGTAGTTGAATTCCTAGTTCTTCAGTTGTGGACTTACTCTTTCTTTGGAGGAAATCACAGCACGGAAATTACAAGAACCCTTCAAAATGTACACATTATGTACAACGTGAGGCCTGGAAGAGTCACAGCAGCGCAAACAGCTGAAGGATGCTATAAACAAACCCATCTCTGAAAACCACCAATAATTTTCCCAGTCTGTCAATTAAAAAAAAAAATCATTTTTGCTGACGTCAAAAGTGAATTAATGAACTTGCCACTCAATTAGAGCTTCAGCCAACTGCTACATGTGACTCCCTCTCCATCCTCTAGCTTTTATTTGGACAGTGACAAAGAATTCTTGACATCCAACCAAATCTTCATTAAAAGGAGAAATTTCAACAAACACAAACACTTGAAATTGAAAAGCAATAATCAAGCTATTGCACTGTTTTAATTGGTAGGATTCCAGCTCTTCCATCAGGATAATCCAGCTGACATTTGGCCTTGTCGTTTTTTTGCCCTGGGACAGGATGAATGTCTTGTAAAACAGTATGCCTCTGCTATCCTTGCTTCAGTCAAGCGTTCAACAGCACCCTCTTTGGAAAAAAAAAAAAAAAAAAAAAAAAAAGAGTTGCTGCTACAAAAATTATAGTTAAAAGTCCTAAAGCTTTTAGCAGAATAGAAAAGAACAGCGGAAGGATGCTGCGTCAAACCGACACGGCTCACCCCACTGCGTGAGCCAAGGACAGGGCACCTCTGCTGAAGGCTGAGCAGAGCCACGTACGATAAATATTGATATTGTACGCATGATATTTTTCAGTAGGACAATCCAAGCCTGCAGGCTGTGCAGCGGGAAGGCACAACAGCCACGTGGCCCCGCGCTGTCAGCAAAATCCACACAGATGGGGACATTTTCCACCTGAGGAAGGAGTGTTTCAAAAGTCAATCAGCTATTTGAAATGTCTTTCTCAGCAGACAGATGAACATCCCAAGACCCAGCACTAAATGGAGCAGAGCGGTATCAGCAGATACTAGCCACTCCCATACGGGCACCCTGAAGGCATTTGCAGGGAAGCAATCACCATGATAAAGGATGGGAAGACATGATCGTGTAAATATTTTAACTACTGTTGGGCTGCCTCCCAGCACAAGCGCGGAGTGAGCCCGGCAGACGTCTGAGCACTCCCAGGTTGGGAGCATCCCCTTTTCCAGCGCAAATACCTACTTCTAAGGAAACTTTCCCACAGGAATGGGCTGCAGAAACCAGGAGGGCTGCACCCAAAGCGACCCTGCCTGGCCTCCCGTGCTGCCATGCAGCCACCGCCTCGGCAGGGAAACCCGCCGGCACCTGTTTGCTCCCCAAAATGAACAGCCCTTTGCACCCCATGAAAAAGCAATTCAAATGTCATCGTAGCAGCAGCATCTCCTGTTCCCTGCCACAGTGGGGGGGTGGAAGGAGCTCAGATTCACGGCACCTCCAGAAATAAACTTGGGAGAAAAGAGGGTGCCCAGAGGAAGGTTACCAAAGGCGGAGCTGCAGGAATGACATCTCAGCACCGACACCTCTAAAATGTGAAATGGTTCACTGGGACATTTTGAGATGTTTAAAAGCAGAATAGGATGAAAGTTGCAACTCATGGGGGTTCAGAGCAGCTTCCAAAAACACGGTGCGAGGCAGAAAACAGCGGGGTCCGCTCCGTGCCCACACAGGGCATGGCCACACGAACACGGCAGCCCCTTCTCTCTGGGAAGGCGGCTGCCACAGCATCACCCGCTCTGCAAGGTGCCTGTATTCCCCTTGGGAAGCAACAACGCCTTTGTAACGTGTGTAGAGGGGTTACCAAAAACGGCTTTTCCACCCGGGAAAAGCCCACGCTCAGCCAGCCCAGGCGGCGATGTTCAAGCCTGCAATTTGACAGGAGCTCTTGAAACGACCCTGCCAAGAGTATAAACCAGTGGCAAAGCAAGCCAGAAGCTATTGAAGAGTTACAGATCTGGGTAAATCAGAAAATTAACTTTCATCCAGCGCCGGGATACAGCATGGATTGCTGGAAACCCGCACAGAGGTCCTGCCTGCCCGACTGGTCCGGCAGCACGCGGCGGCAGCCGGAGCAGCAAACGGGCAGGGTGCAGGAATGGGCAGGGCTTCCCCAGGGGCTCGAACAACAAACCCTCCCTTAGAAATAACCAAGGGAGAGCAGAAAGGCAAACCTAACTGCAGGTTGTGCAGCAGGAACAGCCAGGCAGGGGAGCCGTTTTACACAGGCACATTTCAGAGCCATCTTTATGTATCTTTATTGCACACATCTATCCTTACATATCTCATGGGATGAGGCCAACTTCCCTTCCCAGGACAAACTATTTCTACTTAATTCTGCCAAATCCATCTGTTCCCAAGACAACTTTTGTTACTGCCTAACACAGATATTTTGGAAGGGTAAATCTTCCCCTCATCCTCCCACCCCCCACTCCCCGGTTGCTGGATCGCTCAGAACATTCCCCGGGTGATGTTCCAGCCGCTAAAAGGGATTTTTTTTACCTCCTGGCAAAGCTTGTGAGATGCCCAGGGGCACAGCATCCCCACACAGGTGAGCTGCACCACACCACCTTTGCAAACCCCCCGAAAAGCGTCCACCTCCTCTCCCCCAGCGCCTGCTAAAGCCACCCGCCCGGCGCAGGAGCCTCTCCAGCACCCATGTTTTATTTTCAGGCTTCCTGGCAACGAGCTCCTCGGTTATAAGTGGCATCTCGAGCGAGAATGCCGGAGGTGAGCTAATTAGTGGGTGGCTGGCTGGAGAGGCAGCGAAGTGCCAGCCACCCCGGGCTCTGTTTGCTTTGGGTGCCCGATGTAGGACGCCGATCCCAGTGGTGCACGAGCGCATGTGTGCGTCGTGCAGCCTGGAAGACATTTGCACTGACTCGTAATTTGGGGGAAAATACTGTAATTTATTCGCAGGCATGATTTGCCACTGGTGTGGCATAAATATATGTGTGTGTATGTACACAGCTCTATTTTTAGAGCTGCACGGCCAGGGTGCCGGCTCCACAGTTACTCCATTGACAAACAGGATGAGCTCTTCTCTGAGCTGGGAGGTTTTCAGTCCTCCCCCTTATTGTAAACATTATCTGCCTTCAAAATCCTTAATGTGTTGCAGATGTGACAAACAATAAAAGACCTATCATAAAAAAAAAGCCTGCCATCTCCGTGTTTCCCACTGGGGCAACATAATAATGAATTTATTAGCATATAGCGCTCACCAGCATATGTTTATAGTCACTCTCAAACTTTTGACTTGACAGTTTACAAGTATGCTTAAATCATTAAAGTTTAAGTTGACTGTCCAGTTATTACAGGCTCATTATAAATAGGAAACAAAGGTTACATTTTATACAACAGGCGATAAATCAAAACTAGTCTGTATTCGAGACTGACTTTTTTTTTTTTTCCTTTTGCTGTTTTTTTTGTCTCCACGTTTTCAAGACCTTGTGAGGGGACATCTCGGTGAGGCCAGTACCGAGCAGCTGTTTGCAGTTAGCCGGCAGGACCAGCAGCACCCACGCTGGCGAGCAGGAGAAACTCCAACTGCATCCAGGAGATGCAAAGACCTTGGAGGTGGCAAACTCTGCCAACGTTTTCACTCAGCCACTGGCCAAACCCAGTGCCCGTCCCAGGCACCCACCACCTCTCCTCCTCCCCAAGGCACTGCCAAGTCCACCTGCAAGGCTTGGGAAACCCTTCGTAAGGGAGGAGTTCGCCACTGCCATCACGGGGCCAAGGAAATTTCCTTCTAAGCTGAATGAAGCCTCTAAGGAAAGGAAAGCAAAGCACCCAAGCAGTGTTCCCTGACTGCAAACCTCTGAGAGTCAGCAGAGGCACTCAAACACCCTCGAAGAAGGTTTTCGGGTTTGACCACTACGCTATGACACAGACCTGCCCCCCCGGCCATCCAGCCACGTTCCTGCCTTAACACTGCAGAACATCCAGCATGGATAAAACCAGGGAGTCAGCAACTCAACCCCAGCCTCTCCCAGTCCTTTCTGCCTCTATTACAGGGTAACCACCTGGGGAAGGAGAGAGATAAAGCCACACTAAATGTAGAAGTTCATTTTGTAAACTATTTCCAGATTTCAAAGCCTGGCATCATTTCAAATCGGCATGCTAACCTAAAATTTAGAATTTGTGGAGGGGGGCGAGGGGGAATGTGGAATGGTTTCTGGTCCCTTTTATTTTGTGCTATGTACATATGATATGATATGATGGAAAAAAATTAATTGAAAAATACCCTTTCAAAGTAAAAAGAAATATCATTCTCAAAAATGTTGAAAGTGAGTATTTCCACACCATCAGCAACTTTTCCTGGGCTTGTTTCCAACATAAAACTTGAACAGAGTCACAGTTTATATCCAATACCAACCAAATAGGATTCTGTCACTGTCAGATGAGCTTTGCCTTTCTGCTCTAAAGCAAAACACAAAAAAAAAAGAGCATTACGACATGGGCAAGTGAGAAAGCACCAGAAAGCCTCCCTGGCCACCGCGATGGCACAGCTCGTGTCTTCTGAGACCAGTCGGTGCCTAAAAGCTGTGGTGGACAAACCTCACGCTCTCAGCAACCTGAAAGACTTAACCTGCCAGGAACACAATGCCCCAAAGCCACTGCTGCTTTAAAGTTAATATTTATCTACCCTGTAGCAAAGGCAGCAGCAAACATCCTCCAGCAGAGCAGCACAGGGAGGACAAGTCCTCTTTTCCTATCACACGTTCACGTACCGCAGTGACAAGAGAGGTCTAAACTGCCGGACAGGGAGGGTGTCAGGGAGACCAATACAGTGATTAAACCAGCCTAGAGAGACAGAAAAAGGCAGAAAGGATTATATACCCGGCTTCGGAGATCACTGATGATATTATGGGGGAGGCTATAAGAGGAAATTAGAAACACATTAAAAATAGCATAAAGGTGTGACACAAAGATCACAGAAAATGAAACACGTATCTCTGCTCTCGACTCGGGACGATGAGGATCACCTGTATTTCCTTAACGTACACTTTGATATTTAGTTCTTGCATGAAATAAAGTACATTTTATCCTTCTCCAAATTCTGTATTTCTCTTTCAGACCTGGATCGGAGGACTTAAAAAGCCTTTTCTTTCCCTTCCCCAATATTTGAATATATGTATTTTATATATTTTACATAATGTGTCAATAATCTTTGATATGAAACTGGCATTTAATATTTCAGCTCTCACTTCATTAAGGATATTTTAATTATCCCAGACCAATGGAAGGGAATCTATAAACATCTGTGCTTCGTTTAAGAGCCCAAATTTGCCTCTTAAACTTCAAAGCTGTAAAGCTGATTTTATCCAGGTTCAGTTGTCTGGTCTCTCAAAGAGCACTGCACAGCACTGGAACCAGCAGTAATTGGGCCAAGCCTCCAGCCCACAGACCCGCGTCCAGCGGACACCGCCCATCCAGGACAGACGTGGCCTCAGACAGCCCGGTCTTGCTCGTGCGAGCAAAACGGGTGATGCTGCTGAGCTCCACAGAGCCAGGAGGATGACAGTGGGTAGTGGGTTGGGAGAAGGCACACGCCAACAGCACGCGTGACTGCCCAAGTCACAAACTGGTCCTCCACCTTCTCCTCCCGATGGGTGACCACGGACTACCTTATTAATAACGTAGCCTCGAAGCAGAAATGGCCTCATGGCCATTTTCAAAGCAACCAAAGACATGACTCGTACTGGCCAGCAATGCAATTTTAGGCTCCTGAGTACCTAAATCACTCCTGCAAAACGAGCCTGAGTTATTTGTAAAAAATTACCACGGGTCCCTAAACCCTAGATCAGAAATAACCATAATTTGCTGCAAACAATCTTTACCGACTTTCTGATGTCCTCTAGAAAGCAGAAAAGCTGATCTCTAAGCTCATGAGCATGGGCAGCAGCGGGAAGGAGAGAAGAGGACGACTCTGGGACCTACGGCAGGTTTGCAACCTGTCTCGAGCCCTCTCCCATGAGTTGCCCTCAACAAACCCCTGCAAAACCGACCTGGAAAAGCAGCGGCATTCCTTCTCCAGCTGCTGTCCCTGCTGGCACCGAGGCCAGCCGACACAATGCTGGGCATCAACAGCCTCTGGGCCATGGCTGTGGAGAGCATCGGTGGTGCCTGCAGCAAGGGGACCTGAGGAGACCCCAGAGAGCAGCTCCCCGCGCCATCACCAAGACCCACAACCCTCAGAGGGGCAGCCGCTGCGGGACCACCATCCCCATCACCTGCTAAGAACCGGAGCTGGTTCCTCACTCGCAGCTCTCCATCCCCGGAGCCTCCGCCGCAGTCATCTTCATCATCACAGTCTCCGCTCTCCTCCTCCTCCTCTGGGGTTTTGCCTGGAGCTTTTCGGCGGGGCAAAGCCATCCCTTTGAGCAGCTGAAAGACACAAGATGCCACAGTCATTCAACAGCTTCCCTCCTACCTCTTCATCCCGTGCTCGCAGGGGGACTGGGTGACAAGAGGGGGACATGGCTCAGTGGAGCCAGGATGGTGGGACAGGACCCCATCACGCTCTTCATGCCAAAGCACTGATGAGCTCAGATTCATTCACGGACAAAGCTGCACACAAAACCTCAATGGAAGAAACAAAAGGAGGAGGAAAAACCACACTGAGTAACTCTGCCCTTCGGCTTCTCCCTGGCAAGCATTGCATGAGCTGGAGCATGTCCACCAGCCTTGTGAGACCCCAGTGCCACCCCAGCTCAGGATTTGGCTACAAAAACACATGTCCAGAGTTAGGCCAGATGGGGCAAGAACCAGCAGCAAGAGGAAACTGTTCAGGGATTCTCACTGCTTTCAGGGACTATCTCCCATCTGAGAAGTAACACGCGTGAAAGGAAATTTCAGATCTCTCAGTTCCTTATGGCACCCCACAAAAATAACCTAAAAATCTCATTTCTCACTCTTGAACTGCAGGTGATGGTAGTTTTTGGGATGGCCAAGCGACACAACGAAAGGACCTTTTAAAGGATGTTTTAAAGCCGAGTCCTAACCAACGGTGACAGGTTGCACGTCCCCGAGACAGCAATTTGAACACCTCCGCTGAGCACGGGGTCAGGACTGCTTCCCAAACATGGGTGGGAGCTCCCCACGCTGCCCCTTCGCAGTGCACGGGGGGATTAAACACAGTTTAAGCTATCGGCTTCCTCCTCCTGCTGACTTTTCTGATTTCGCTGTTGCTGAAAGCAGCCAGCTATTTCATCATAAACCCAGATCCACTTTGAAAAAGCGTGAGTCAGCCGGTTAATATATGCTGAAAATTTCTATCACTACCACTCTGCTGTTAAAAGTCTTCTTGAATTTAATCTCAGCACTAAAAAAAAAAAAATAACGAAAAGGATAAGAAACAGAGAGGATACTGCAAAATGGGAGCTTTCCGCATACTTCAGGGGTTTAGTTTCCTCCATCTATTGCAGCAATATGCGTGCCTTTCAAGGCATTTTTTAATATCTGGAATCTAGGTTGTATTTTTAAACTATTAAGCTAGCCTTAGAAAACAGTTTCTAAAATATTTAGCTGCTGAAGTTTATACAGCCTCGGAGGAATGCTTTCGGCATCTGGCTCGCTCTGTCCACGGCAATGTCCACATACCTTAGTGTTTATATTAGAGGAGCATAACGTAATGAAAAACAAATGGCTTGACGTGAGACCCCTTCGGGTTCCCCGGCTGCATCAAACGACGCGGCAAACCTCTCCTTGGCACGTGCAAAAGTCCACCCGGCGTGACAGCCCTGCCGGATCCCACGTCCATGGTAGGAAGCGAAACGCAGCTCATCGTCCTGAAACTCAGAGGATGCTTGTCCATGGCCTTCAACAGGCTTTGGCTCAGACCAGTTAAATCCACCCTTCAGGAACTTTATTTTATTTAGACATTTACAGGCCTTTCCCAGAATACAGCGTAACCACAAAACAACAGCAAACAAACAAAAAAAAGGCAAACGCAGCGCTGGGGGTAGCATGGGGAAGACCTCGCACAGAAACCGGACACACCGACCGCTCAAGCCTTTACACCATCACTTGTATTTCTCTCCTCCAAACGAAGCCCACAGCCAACAGCAGCCCTCAGCACAGAGCGTATCAGCTCAGAATGAGGGTCTCCCATGCACAGCAGCTAATTACAACATGCACCAGTTCGAACCCGTTGCCCCAGTGCACCACTGCTAAAAAACCAAGTCCCTCATAGTGGAAGGGGACCGCAACTGCTCCGCGGCAGGATGCTCACTCCTCTGCATCCGAAGCATGGAGCACGCCGGCCGGGACCCCATCGCGCGGCTCAGCAGCACACTTTCATTACTTACTTGAAACAGCAGAGGAACTTTCTGGCGGAGAGAATTAAGCTTTGGGATATTTTCAGATTTAATAAGCTCAGCAGGGGGTGGGGGAAAAATCAGGATTTTTCAATTGTGTGTTTTCAAACATTAAAATTACTGAGCGTTTCTTGTACTACTTCTTTTTTCTTGGCACGTCATAAATTAGCAGCTTAATTTCTTCGCCTTTGTAGTCACAATAAAATGGGAACTTTCTGAGAAATGCCATGCAGGCCCTGACTTTGGATCGAGTAAACGTGACATCCCTGTGCCACGCTGCTCCCTCCTTTCCCAGGACAAGAGCTCCATCCTCGGCCATGCGCTCCCCAGCTGCTGAGAACCACGGGGAGGTTCAATGAGTCAAATTTTGCAGCTGGCTGTGGGAGAAATTAAGCCAGTGACACAAAACCTACCAGCACCGTTAGCAGGAGACCTGGCACGGGGTGGAAGTCCCACCCCACACCGTTGGTGCATCCAGACCTGGGGATGCTGTCGGATGCCTCGGCTTTGGCCAGAGCAGCAGCCACAGTCCCGCTCATCAACCGTTACACAACCTCCCCAGTGGTCTGCACGCTTTATGAAATTGTATTTGATGGCCTGAACATAGATTCTCCATCCTTAAATAGCAAGCGGAGCTGTCTGTACCCTAACATTACAGTTTATTCATGTCCTGTGGTTTAAAGCCTATGGTAAGAGGCAGGAAAATACATAGTCCGGCGATCGCTAAAGTAGTATGTAACAGTGAGATAGCTTTAACTTAATCACAATTCATCCAGCTGTAAGAGTTTACAGTCGTATCTACTCTTCCGTGCTAAACCATAATGACAAAAATACACTGCAATGTACCCGATGTAAACAAGAGCACTAATTGTGGGAGTCTGCGCGCACACACGTGTCTCCGAGGTGTCTGCAGGGCATTCGTCTCCCATCTGCACAACCACCATGGCAAGAGACACGTGGGCCACAGCCTTTGCTCCTGACTACAAGCTCCACCGACTCAGACGTGCATCAGTTTAATTTCCAAACTCATCCCTTTGAAATGGTGACCCTCCGGACGGGTAGGGCAGGCAGCGCTGCGGCACCTCCGCTGCCGTGTCAGCTGCCGGACCGTTGGCACAAGGGATGCCGGGCAGCTCCGGCTGGTCTCCATATACATCTTTGTTACTTGGCTTGTCCTGTGGTCTCCCTACAGCTTAAAAAAACAAGCCAGATGGGAACGGTGCGCCGAGCCTTTCTGCAAGGAAAGCTCCCCAGGGCATCCCAGCATGATTTACACAATTATTCATAACCGTACAGTGACCAGACACAAACAGATGCAGCAACGCGGGGTAATGACTCAGCTGGACTTGGACGGGCCACCGTATGTTGAAATCTTTATAATTCCTCATTCTTTACAACCACTTTACTCAGAGCTCACCATCCCACCAGCCCACTGAGCCACCTGGTCTTGTTTTTCCAATTTTAACATAAACAGTGAGAGCTGCAACATACTTTTTATCATTAATCTCCCGTCTCCGAAAAGAAATCAGCGTTGTGTTCCTTGGCCTGTAGTTTAATAGCTGTTTTCTCCTTTTGGAAACTACGCCTGCAGTATTGCAAACATCAGTTTGAGCAATACCTAAAATTGTGCCCACAAATTCAGATAAAATATCGGCAGTGAGCTACAAGCGCTATGCTCCTTTAGGGCAGAAATCATCCCTTTCAACATACTTCAAAAATATGTAAAGTAAAGAGAACAGCCGAGCAGATTATTAAGGGGAATAGACGACTTTTAGAAAAACATTTAATTCCTTCATGAGTTTAGGGGAGAAGTCTGATTGATATTTGTAATCTTTCGGTGGACAGAGCTGTCATTTAATTTAGCTTGCACGACTGAAAGAATTTAATAAAAGTGTTCCATAGAGTTTTGCTGAAATTCTTCGCATGTTTTTAGTAAGCCTCTGGAATACGATCAAACCTAAAAAGCTGGAGAGGACGGAGACTGAACTTGCAGCTAAAATAATATTCAGGATTGTAATATACGCTTAATAATCAAGTATTCACATCCAGCAGAAGAAGTGCCTTAGTGCAGAAACTCCTCTGGATCCCCCGCCGTGTGTCCAGGTGCTGCTTGGCATCATGAAGGGGACCCTGGGAACTGGACCCGGCAGGAAAACCAGCCCCTGGCTCTGCTAGAAACCTTTCAAAACTCAGCCAAACCCACCAACTCAGGACTGTCTGCAACACTTGGGATGCCTTTCTTTGGTAAGAAGAGTTTTGGAGGACCAAAAGCGTTATTTCCCCCTGTGTCGCACAAGCCGCCTGCTCTGGCCACACGCTTTCGGGTGCCCGACACAGATGCTGCTGTACTTCCCACGCAACTTCCCAGATGCCCGACAGGTCAGGTTTTTCTATTTTAAATTCCAGCCTGCTGAAAACATTGGTTTTGGGGGAGAAAAACTAGATCTTATGGCCAATCCTGACCTTGAAATCTGCAATACTGAATAATTTATGGGTGGCTTTTAAATCAGGACAGCATCATGGGAAACGTGCAGATTTTCACACGATACTGTTCCCTGTTAACAGCTCATTACAATGTACAGAAGTATATTCCCATTATGAAATACAGCTGGAGTTGTTTTGCTTATGAAGGTCATTATCTGATCACGAGCAAGAATCGGGGAAAGGAACCCATTTTAAAAGGCTGAAGTTGTGGACTTTTTGAAAACTCATGTGTTTTGAATTTTGTGGCATGATCATACACAAACAAGCAAGCAACAGGAGAATCGATTCTCTCCACTTCCTCTGGAAATAGCATGGAAAAAATTATCTTTTATTAGCAAATACTTTCTTTATTATTTAACCAACCCTCACCATGAGATTCGCTGGTGCCCTCCACTCCACTTTTATATTTCCCAGCTCCATTCGGTTTATCCTTTCTGTGGGCAGAGGCCTTGGGGCCACAGGAGCGTGTGCAAGCAGAAACTCACGGCAACATCAACAGCATCATTTTCACTTGCCTCTTTCCAAGCTCTAGAGAGCTTTCTCCCTCTTGGGCGGCAACAAAATGCAACGCATATTACAGAAAAACTCAATGTTCCCTGGCACCGAGCACCAAGCGCCATTTAAAAATATGGAAATTTAAAACTTTAAAAATATCCGTAAATACCAGGATCTGTACTTCTGTCTTGCAAGAGCGAACACGTGTGCATGTGCACGCAGGCGGGCATCACTCCCCTTCCTACCACAACATTAGCCCACGGACAGAAAAGCCCATTTTGGCAGGAGGACACCCAAATTGTGGTTTCCTTATGGCCCTTCCAGTTGGATGCACCTTGGAAGCACAGACGTGGCAGAGGAGAAACATGTTCCTAATTGTACTCCTATTTCAAGCTCAGCACAAGAAGCAATCGCTAATCAACTGTTAATAAAGTGGAAGCAGGCTTTGGAGCTGGAAAAGTCATTTTCAGTGCTTGGAAAAACAACGAGTTGGGCACGTCAGCTGTTTTATCAGCTGCTCTAAAAGCAAATTCTGCACTTCCCTGTGCTGCCTGCTTTGAGACGTCGCAGGTTTTGTACTGCTGAAGCCGTACTCGGCAGACCAAGCCCCAGGCAACACCTCCTGCCTGCTCTGGGCAGGGCGGGTAAGGGACAGCCCTGGGACGCCCTCCCCATGCACTGCTCTTGGGGCTCCACACCAGCCCGTAGCAACGGGTGCCAAAAGCGTTGAACCGCAGCTCTGAGTTTATATTGTGGCTCTTCAGCCACAAAAATGTTTTAGTCTACTTCTAGCACTCAAAATACCATCTCCTGGAATGGGAAAAATCCCTACCATGCATCACCCCGGGTCTACTGACGCAGCAGGACCCCCTTTACTGCCTTCATGGGCTCCAGAGGAGATGCTCTCAGCTGCCAGTAGATCAGCTTTCCTGGTCACTCTCCTGATAGCACAAAGAAGCTGGTGACAGCAGTGAATTATTGGCCAAAGGGTGGCCCTACTTTATGGATCATCAGCTTAATTCCAGATTAGCTATCAAACCTGACAACATCCCTATGGGTAAAGGAAGACAGATAAAGACCCGTAAGTGCTGGCAGTAATTAAAATGAGTCCGCACTGGACAGTAAATCTCTTTTGGTAGCAGAAGGGGCTGCCAAGCCGTTATGAAGTGCTCTGGTTTGGTGATGGCAGGCCGATGCCCAGGACGGGATGCTCCCAAGGACACGGAGGTTAAGCCCTCGCTGGCACCATGGCAGGCAGAGGGGCTGGCTCCTGCCTGCTCTCCCCCAGGCAGGGGAGGTGTCACTTCCCCAACCCGAACAAATGCTCATTCATCACAGGGCACATGCGAAAAACAGATTACTGAGGCTTTACGATCAGCTCATTCACCTTATAGCCAGTTCCTTCCCCTTCCACCCCGCAGCTATTTATGGCTTGTTTTTGTGTGGCTGTAGGAAGGAACAGGACTTTGTGGGTGCCGAGCAGGGCTGCGGGGTCCAGCCCAGCCTGCTGGGGACCTCAGCAGTCCCTGTCTGCTTCTGGCTCGTCCCCTGAGCCCCGCATCAATGCCAACACCAGAGAAACGCCGCTTTTCTCTTTGTGAGCCGCTACCGCTCCTTCTCCTCCTTTGCATTTCTGAGACCAAACTATCACTGGTCCTTCAGCATCCCTTCCTACACACTGCCATCCACCTCCATCAAACACAGACATCCCTCAAACTCCAAAAACCCAATCATTAAACCAACCACTGAACACGCAGTTGGACCAGGCAGTAGATGATGCCTTGAGCACCTTGCTGGAGTCTGCCTGGACCTTTTCCTGCCAGGATTGGACAGACTCCTATGAGCTATGAGTTCAGCTATGGCTGAACATGAGCCAGCAGTGTGCCCAGGTGGCCAAGAAGGCCAACGGCATCCTGGCTTGTATCAGGAATAGTGTGGCCAGCAGGAGTAGGGAAGTCATCCTTCCCCTGTCCTGGGCACTGGTGAGTCCGCACCTCGAGTACTGTGTTCAGTTTTGGGCCCCTCACTACAAGAACGACATTGAGGTGCTGGAGCGTGTCCAGAGAAGGGCAACGAAGCTGGTGAAGGGTCTGGAGAACAAGTCTTATGAGGAGCGGCTGAGGGATCTGGGGTTGTTTAGCCTGGAGAAGAGGAGGCTGAGGGGAGACCTTATGGCTCTCTACAACTACCTGAGAGGAGGCTGTAGTGAGGTGGGTGTTGGTCTCTTCTCCCAAGTAACAAGCGATAGGACAAAAGGAAATGGCCTCAAGTTGTGTCAGGGAAGGTTTAGATTGGATATTAGGAAAAAATTCTTTACTGAAAGAGTGGTCAAGCATTGGAACAGGCTGCCCAGAGAGGTGGTGGAGTCACCATCCCTGGAGGTGTTCAAAAAACGTGTAGACGTGGCACTTTGGGACATGGTACAGTAGGCATGGTGGTGTTGGGTTGACGGACTAAGTGATCTTAGAGGTCTTTTCCAACCTTAATGATTCTATTCTATGATTCTCTAGAAGTGACATAGGAATGCAGGTATTTACTGCAAACACCCCTTCCAGCTCTTCTTCGCTTTGCCGGGGCTGACCTGCATCATTTCCTCAGTCCCAGTCTTTGTCACAGGGCCCATAACTGCTCCAGATCTGGTGCTACTCATGCCAGAGCATCTCCTCAGGACATCTGGTGCACAACCCAGGAAACCTGTACATTGATAAAGGGGAGCAGAATGCCACATTAATCCCATGGGTGAACTTTTAAACCTGCACCAGGGAAAGAGCTGGTATTTCCAGACCACTTGGGCTCTCAGACTGCCTGGAAGAATTAAACAAGGAAAGAAAGTCACCAAGAGAGCTGTCCCCACCAGGCACGTAACCACCGACGCCTGTCAAGGGTGGAAAAGGCATTGCAAAGATGCTCCCTTCCTTGCTACCTGCAAGGGCTGTCTGCCTCGACCCCTTCCCACACCATTTCTTCACTGGCATCGTATCCCTGCTCCTCCTTCCCACAAAGTTTCTCAGTCTCCTACCAGCAGCCCCAGCTGCCTTCCCCTCTCCTTTCCACCCACTCTGCGACACTAGACAGGAGAACCTGGACCAATTTCTCCACCTGTCAAGCAGCCACCCCTCGGGGGGTTGGCAACTGAGGGAAGGAGGGGTGTGGGAGCCTACATGGGCCAGGACCCGTCACTGCTATTATCCATATTTTCCATATTTTGTTTAGTTATGTTGGAGCAGAACCCTGCTCTGCCATCCAAACACCACTCAGGAAGGCCCAAAGTGCACATCACCAGAAGACAAAACATGAGACAACAAGCAAAGTAGGAGCACAAGGAACAAGAAGACAACATGGGTAGAGGTGGAGCAATCAACCACCTCATCGCCACCAGGTCCTTCAGGCACCTGAGCAGGGATGGCCTGGAAGGAAGGTGCCCTAGATGCAAGAGCATCTAGAAGGACATGTAGGTGTTGTATCACCTTGAGCCATCTGCTAAAAACCCCCATGTTTCTATAGAGGGGGAGCAGTGTGCCCAAGGCAGGGCACGCTGCAGCGAGCGGGTCCCCGCAGCCTCCTCGCCGCCCAGCTCAGCCCAGCCTGCGTTGGAGAGGCTGGGAGATTTCCTCTTGGCTCAGGCTCCAGCAGACATGGCTGCTCTCCGGCTGTCAGCAACGTCTGCCGGGGCTGCCTGAGAGACAAACATCTCGTCCTTGGCACCAGGTAGGAAACAGTGATCCGAGAGCTGCGCCGGAAGGATTTTTTTCCCCCCCTTCTCCTTCTACCACGCAAATGAGAGACAAATCTCTGTCACAGCCGCTTCCCTAAAAGCTCCCAGCGGAGAGGGACTTCTCAAATCGTGTATTTTTGTGCACAGTGTTGTCCCATACAGAGGTTTCTGCCAGAACACCAGCCCCTCTCCCCCTGGCCGCACCCTGCCCTCCCAGGGGCTGCTCTTCCTAGCTTTACTTTCGCATTCACTTCACCCCAAGGCACTGGAAACCCAAAAACCGACTGCAAGCAGCTCTGCTGAATGTCCCCAGCTCCACAGAGCTGTCACAGGGGACTGAACAACTGCCTCAAAAGCCAGTTACCTCCCATCAGACAAGACAACCCCAGTGCGGGGCTAATTACCGAGCTGTTGATTTCAGCAGAAACTTAAATCAAGCATGAGGAGGAGGAGGATGCTGTGGCAAACACCCCCCAAACCTGTTAGCCAGGGAGGAGCGAGCAGCCGTTCCGCTCTCCCTGGGGACCTGCTGGCCACCGCACTGGGGCAGGTTGTGCCTGGCTGAGCCCTGGACATGCTGGGGGGGCCGGTGGCCTCCAGCATCCCGTGGCCACCTCTGCCACCTGACAGCCACTGCTCCGTCCCGTGCGGAGAGGAGAGCAGGGAGACGGGAGCGGGGTCCGCAGGCAGGACGGGGCTGGTGATGCTGGGGAAGGCGCCCAGCTGGAGCGGGGAGCCCAGAGCCCCAGGCCCTGCTGCCACAAGTATTTATGCACTTCACATTGAACAGGCATTCGACTGAGACAAACCAGACCAGAAGTAATCCCAGGAATGGGGTCTCTCCAGCCTCCGTGGTCCCTAATTAATGGCTGATGGCTGAGCAGCCTCCTGGACAAGGTCACAGTTCTCCTCTGCATTCAGAGCGTGGCTGCTGCTTGCTAAAACCAAAAGAGGAGAAAATTAACTTCACGGACACAGCTTTTCCAGTGTCAATACTGGCACCTGCCTCCTACGATGGGTCTACAAACAGGATAAGGAAACATCCAGGCTCCAGCACGGGCGCTGCTGACACACTGGGGTGCAACTCATCACCGGTACTGAATGCATCCAACAGAAACAGACCCTGCAAGGCTCAGGCCTCCAGAGCTGCCGGCAAGAGGAGCCCTGCACAGGGTGATTCTCCCACACAGATGCACAGGCACCAGCTGAGCAGCTGAAGCAACTCAGTGTTCAAATTAGGTTCAAAGCTGGTGACTTTATACCCTCCCTCAGCGAGACCCAACACTCGCAGAGGAAGCCCTGAAATGCACCTACATGAGTCTCACCCTCAGCATTTAGGAGCCTCTGTGCTGTACAAAAAGGTCAGCAAACTCCTTCCCCGCTGGTAGGCAGGAGGCATTCGAGGGGTCCTGCCAAAAATAAAAAGTAACTTCCTGCCCGTCACGATACGTCTTGATGGCTCAGACACCCATCCTCGGCCGGCTGCCTCCCAGCTCCCCGTGCTTCACAAGACAGCATCTTCTCCCATGTGTCCTCAGAAAGGCCAGCCAAGCACATTTTCCTCTTTTAAATACCATTCCCTCACAATACAGTCGAGCGAGGCCATAGGCCATAAATATCGCTGCAACCTAAACTTCCCTCTTTGCTCTCAGAGTTTTACGTGCTGCAAGGGCCACCTCTCACAGCGCGTGCTCCCACGGCAAGAGCACTGAAACACAACCCAGCCTTTGCAGTCAGTTACACGTCAAAACCAAGCTAAGTAGTTTAACGAGCAACAGCATTAACTGAGCGAGTCCTCCTGAGCCGTGTGGGTTATTTACACCTCCCCAACGCAGACAGGTCAGAGCAGTCTCACTCACCGGGGACGGGGTTTGCCAGCGCAGAGACCTGCCTAATTACAAACATCTGCTTCATCAGCAGGTGTAACAAAAGGAGCGAGGCCACCAATTATTCATTACCTAAACCATACAAAACCTCTTGCACTTTCTGACAGCAGCACAGCTTAGATGAAAGCTGCAGCGGTCTGTGCTGGCCACTGCCTCCATGGAGGTGGGAAAGAGCATCAGGAGAGGTCCCAGGAGCAGCCTTAGCTTCTTACCGAGCCAAGCCAGTGCTTTAAAAAAGGGACCACCCTTTCCCAGAACAGGATTGCTGGGTGGGGTGTAGGTCCGATGCCTCTTCTAACTTCAGACCAGGAAAGCTCTGGTGACGTTTGCTGCAAGAACAAAGCTGTTGAGACCAGATGAACTGTTTTGGCCAGCTAACACCTTTCTGCACACAGTAGTTAAGACACCTTACTCTGCCCTTTCCATCAAAGGGATGCCAAACCAGTGAGTGCTTTCAGTTCCTTCAATGCAAGTTACATGCAAATCCACAGTGGGCTGGATCTGGAAGGACTCCTCCACTACCCATCCACGGCTGGTGTCACGGACCAGATACATGCTAACACTTCTGGGAGAAAAAATGCCATAAATGTGTCTTGTTTCCACTGCAGAGTGGTTTGGTGAAGTGACAGAATTACACTAGGGAAATCCCCAGCTCCGACCTTCCCAGCGCATGGAGCAGCTAGGGATGGAGCAGGAATCCCACAGGCATCCCAGCTCACAGAAACACCGCCTGCACACCACGCGGCAGCTGGGCACAACGCTCCCGAAGCAAAGCCCGGGATGCAGAGCAGCCCTCCCTGCCCACAGCGGGTCTGACAGCACTGCTTTTTCCTCCCTTCCCCTGAGAACATCATCGGTAAGCAGTTACATGACCTCAGGCTGGAATAAAAAGTAACTTCATTGTTAATGAAGCTTTTTCTTGGGAACAAAAGCAATCAGATTTGTTCTGCAGCCAAGAAGACCATAGGTTACCTTCCGGCCCTGCTCTGGACAATGAAGATTAGCTCCCTGAATCCCAGTCTCCTCTCAGTCTGGACCACACTTTAAAAACCTTGACGCTAAGTCAAATTTTGGAGAAAAACACATCAATGAGAAACCTACCAATCACCCCCCTAACGCCAGCGAGGGCTGCGTGCTTTGTTACTGGGGCCACCGGGGAGGACATCTACCTCCAACATCTACTGATTAAATTACCAGCCTGAGTCACAGCACAAGGCGACACTCAATACAACTAACGAGGCCCAGAATAACTGTAATTAACTGTTAATTTGGTATCAACGGCTCCACTTACACCATGTTTTGCTGCACAAGGATTCCTCCAGGTTTGTTTCCTCCGCAACAGGATAAACTCCAGCGCTGGTACAGGATATCTGGTGTTTGTTTTAAAGCACCGCTGTGCATCAGCTGCGTGTTTTGGACACAAAAGCAAACGAATCCCCTTTAAAGGTATTTTTTTTCCAGCTGATTTCCACAGCATTGTTTGGAAGCTGGTCCCTGCAGGACACACCTGAGGCACCTTGCCTCCCCACCGGAGCTGAAGCCACAGGGGTAAAGTTGAATCCCTTCTCATACATAAGACCACACCAAGCGGGGAATTTCAGGGAAGGAGAGTGCTAAAATGCTATTTATGTTAGCCAAAGGTTATGAACGCTAAGCAATAAACTAGTGTGGAGACCAGCCAAAACCGCCACCCATCCAAGTGCAGCCCCAGCAGCTTCCCGGTCTTGCTAAGAAAAGCAAGGAGCCAGATCATAGAATCATTAAGGTTGGAAAAGACCCCTAGGATCATCTAGTCCAACCATCAACCCAACACCACCATGCCTACTATACCATGTCCCGAAGTGCCACGTCTACGCTTTTTTTGAACACCTCCAGGGATGGTGACTCCACCACCTCTCTGGGCAGCCTGTTCCAATGCTCGACCAATTGGATTCACCGCCTGGGAAAGCTTTGCTGCTCCTACAGTCTCAACTGAGCTAAACATCTATTCTGATACCAGATAAGTGGTGAAACACCACAGATGAATAAAACAACCCCCAGAAAGGCAAGTGGGATTAGCTAAAAGGAAGCACAGGTGAGACGTTCTTTTTTCATACCGATAAAGGAGATACATGGCTTCACATGGGAACCCACCTTTCCCAGTCCTCTCCTGTGTGTTCTTGAAATTCATTGCCAGAGGAAGGACAAATGAAAGTGGGAAGGACAAGGAAACAGTGAATCTTGTCGCAAAAAATGACATCTCTGCAGTCCCATTATTTACCAAAAAAAGGGACACATGGGGATGGACCAAAGGACATGGGTGCTCCGAGGAAATTGCTACAATGATTATTTTCCCCCAAAACTGGCTGATATGAGGACTTTGGATATTGATTGGTGTTTTGGCACTACCTTCAATAAACGCAACCGGTCAGTAAGAGACAGCAGTCATGGCCGGATTTACGCAGCACACAGGAGATGCTCAGGCCCTCAGCGCAACTCCAAGTTTCGGTGTCACTGAGCAGTACCAGAAACGTGCCTATTTACCGCCCTTTCCTTACTGAAAATGGGAAATACCTCATATTCCACAGCAAATGTAACTGCACGAGCAGTAAAAGCATAGGGCTCAACAGCACAGCCCTTACGCTCCTGTCTCATGCAAGACCATAGGAAAAACAGGCGAGAAACTTCAGCAAACACAGCCCAGATTACGCGTCTGTTTAAAAACACACACGCAAACACACCAGGTCCAATTAATCTCGAGCTGTTAAAGAAAACCCATTTCGGGTGACCTGCGGGTACAGTGTTCCCACAACAAACCCGATAAAGCAGGGACGTTTGCAGATAAGGTCCCAACGGGCGATAGCTGGTGCGGGCTAACGCCAGCTCTTACTAAGATGGGAAGGAGGGGTTTGGGTTTAAAAAGCAACCCGACGGTCAGATACGTTCCAATTTTATTATGTTCTCGTTACAGAGGGTCACACTTCCCCTGATTTAACTGGCCTGGGCAAAATCCTGCAATTGCCACTTGCATATGGAGTCAGAGAGCATTCACCCAGCGTGTTAACGAGAGCCAAGGCACGGCTCAAAAGGAGGATGGAGTTAGTCTTTAAATATCAGGTCTAGACTTGGTGGAGCTATAGATTATTTTGTGCAGTAAAAGAAGAATTAGTTGATCCATTCCAAAATGCATTTATCATGAAAATAAAAATCTTCTGTCGTTTTATTTAATAGCCTTAGTAAGAAATAATTGCAATGTCTGGTTGCTTTCAACAACGTGTGGTTTTAATATTTTAATTGTTACAAACTGGTTAATAATGTTGAACAAAAGGCCTGTCCAAGTAATTATTGTGTTTATTAACGTTTCTTTTGAGGACTTGACAAATTATATTACACATATACAGCACTTCAGACATTGTAGTGTTAACTTAGTAAAAGTGGAAAATTACCCAAAAGCGACTTTTTTTGGTGCAATTTAAATATTACATTTTCAAGTGATAGGCGTTGTGCATCACATTATTTAACAATCTGGCAGTTTGTGCATTTTTCTAATTATTATGCTGCTTCATCTGGCTAGGGAATTAAAATACAGTGGGAATAATAAACCTCACAAGCCCCAGAAAGATGTGATTCCACCAAACCCGTCAAAGTCACGGATTTTTCTGAAAGGGAAGTATATTCCTGAAAACTCCTCAGCTCCCATAATAAACTCAATAGTTTTCCTTGCTTGGAGCCACCCAGGACAGGGTCCGGCAAGGCAGCCCCCCCGGGACCCCACGTCTCCCCTGGGAGCATCCGTGGCTGCCCCGTGCATGGAGAGCAATCATTGCACCGCCCGCACAGCCCATTTGCAGGTTCCCTGTGTGCCCCGAGCCGGGTCCGGATCCGACCCTTCGCTACCCCAAGCATCCAGTCCCCGATGCTCTGCCATACTCTGTATTCTGAGCAAAGAGTTTGAGACTCAGGCACAAGGGCATCGCGCTGTTCCCAGGCCTATTTTGTTTACATTTGATTCAATCAAGTTGTGGCCTTTTGGCCTCTTTCCAAATTAACTTCTGGGTGACCTCTGCTGTGCCCTCTCCCAGCAGCCAGGCCGCAGGGAAACAGCCCATTAAACCTACAAACAAATATAGGACATATTGGTTGATCAACCCAGCTTCAAACGCAGCTATTTAAATGCCGGGGCATGCTTTTTTGCAAACTTCAAGTCTATTTTGTCTTCGGTCATTCGCACCTCTGGGCCCCCTTTTTTTTTTTCCCTTCCAGCTAGAGCTCCGTGTTTTACTGCCTCGTAAAACTTCTAAATTTTGTTCTCATCCTCCTGTAAACCCCACGAAGAGCAACGCAAGGCGCTTTCACATGGGGCTCGCCACAGGACCCGGGTCTTTACACCGAGCACGTGAAGAAAGGCGGTGAGATCCTGCTTGGGGGGAACAGCTGTAATACTCCAAGAAATTGTGTGTTCCCCTTATTTCCAAGGAAATAAATCAAAGCGGGTTTCCCAGGGTCTGTGAAAGCATATTGCCTGGATTCCGATCCCCAAAGGATTTTTTTTCAAGAGCTTATATGGTAGTTAGATTTCTGGCTAGAGAATATGCAATATGATAAAAACACAGTCCCTATATGGGGCAATAAATTACAGATTGTTTGATGTGGAAACCAAAGAACTGTCAAACTCCAGTATATCTGAAATATTCTAAATGAGCCCTTAACTCCAGTGTCTGGAAATGTACAATATGTTTCCAGGCCCTTCAGCCTTGTAAAGACACATCTCCCCCAGTTAAGTTTCCTTTTATGGATTTTATTCTTCATTTTTGGTGGGCTTTTCTCCCCTTTTCTTCCAATATTACACTCTTCCTCCTAGAGATGGTCCTATGACAAACACCAGGATTTATCTAAGCATAAAAAGGGATCACAACTGGGCACAATCTTAAACAGATAAGTGCAGTAAGGATGGGGTAAAGCATCCACTTCAACGGCGTCAGAGCCCGGTGAGCACTGCAGAGAGCACACAGTCATCTGGGGACCGAGAGGGACAGGAGGGAGGACCAAGAGTGTCACATCGGCTGATCTGGTACCCGCAGTCTCCATCCCTGCTACATCCTCGCACCAGCATCGCTCAGGTCCGCTCTCCAGAGCCTTTCTTGGGAGGAGGTTCAAAAGGAGGTCACCAACGTGGCAGAGCACCTGGGACGTGGGGCATGGGACACCACGGCTCCCACCTCCATGCATATCTGTTAAACTTGAACCTCATCCCCACATGTCAGCCACCTAAACGTCCCCACGGTGGGAGGAAAATTGAGTGACCAGAGGAAATAGCTCACCTTGCACACCACTTTTTGCCTAGGAATGCTACCAAGTCACAAAAAAACTGAGCAAGACCTCGTGCTGACACAAAATAACCTTTCCATTTCAATATAGTTTCACGTGTGGGATGAGTGAAAACCCTTCTAGCTAGAAAAAGACCCTATCCACTCTAGGAAATAAAAGTTAGGAACCAATTCCAACTCATTTTCCTGAAGGTGACCCTTGGCCTCCCAGCTGAGATAACAATGCTAATATTTATGGATGGGCTGTTCATGCCTCTGGGCACACAGCAAAAATAACCCAAATCAAAACTTGGTAGACATTTAATAGAACTGAAAAAAAAAAAAAAAAAATCCTTACTTCCAATATGGCAATAAAAAACATCTCGTCCACCAAGGCATGAAAAATAGCACCATCCACAAACACACATTTGGGTGAAACAGAAATGGTCTGGGGTCTTGATGAGTAGGCACCACCAAGGGGGACTCATCCAGAAAGGACTGATTTGAGACAGCACACTGCTCAGGCAGTGAGCTTTATTCATTTATTTATTTTAGCTTGATAAAAGGTGCTTGAACCAAACTAATACAATCTGGCAAACACTTACTTCCCCTTCACTCTGGGTTGAGTTTTCTATACTCCTTCCAGTCCCCGTTGATTTTGTTCCAGTGCACAAACACCACTCTCATTTCAACTGCAAAAGTTTGATGAGACTTTCTCATATCTATGTGCGCACTTACCCAGATTCAGTTTGAGAAGACATGAACTAATGAGCGAGCATGACTTCCACACGCAACACATTTGCCAAACTCAAGCAAGCTCGAAAATGTGGCGTACTGCTGAAAGAACACACATTTTTCAGCAGCGTGAGCAGCCTGGAATAAATCGAAGCCAAGTCATCAGCAAATTACAGACATTAGCAAAAATCTACAAGTAAAACTAAAAGCTGTGGAACTCTTAACAAAAATTGCACCAGCTAGCATGGCTCCTGAGTCTACCCACATCCACAAAATCCAAGCTGCGGCTCCAACACAACACACAAGGAGGAATTCATTATATGGCACTAGATTCTCAATTTACTGGTAGTCACATGGGGAATCCAGTTTACAGCTCTGAGCACTGCAAACACTCGAAAAGATGCTCTTTTCTCCAAAAGATTCTGGCTGTTTGAAAACCCTTAAAAGCCACTGTTGGCTTGAGCTTGGTGGATCAGGAGATTTTCACCCCTCCCCAGCCCGGGAGTCCCCACCGCTTCCCAGATCTGAAGCCAACACCTGAAAAACACAACTGTAATTCATCCAGAGCTGCTCCTTCCACATTTCCGACTCTTTGGCGTTCAAGATGCGTTCCAGATGTGAAGGAGAGAGCAAAACTTCGGTAGGCCAAGAAAATAAGTGTGATGGTGAGCTATGACACCCCAAATCCCAAATTTAAGTGACCTCCGCCATTACTTTCCCGGTATATAAGCTACTTACAATAGACGAAAGACCCTCCACAGGAACAGCTAGCTTCATAACTAATTTTCACAAATCACTTCCCATTTTCTCCTGCTTTTATCCTCATTCCCCTTCTTTCTCAAACACAGCTTTACAAGAGGGTTTGATATTTTTCAAACTCTTACATTTACACCGTTTAAACCAAAACAACTCACCTGCCCCCCACATAACACGTTCCAGTCCGATACTGCAAGCCAAGGAGGGGAAGCGCTGTAAGAGATCATGACCAAGCTGACCATATTCACCCCCTTACCAATATTTTTCCCAGAGCAGTGGCTGACAAAGACACTCCGCTGCTGCAAACAGCTGAGTTCAGCCTGGCAATGTTTACCCAGGGTCTCTCGTTCCACAAATCTCTGCTCCTCAGCAGCCTGAACTGTTCAGCAAAGACCTAACTTGACCCAATCTGGCAGCCAGCATTTCACAACCACTTTATGTCAGCAGTTTCACGTACGCTAATAACTGTGTTTTGTTCAGTGCGACTTTCTCACTGTGAATGGCAAAATATCATTATCACCTGCAGGTTGAAGCCTGCCCTCTACCCCATTTAATGGGGAGCTGATTATGCTATTTTTTTTAATAATTTTAAATTATTTTAATAATAATTATGGGCTGTTGGCAGATGGCATGGCTCAGGGTGGGGAGGCATGCGGGAAGGCAGAGCGGGCTGTGCTGCCGCTGCCTACATTGGCTCCCGTGTGCCGGGGTGCTCCCAGGAACCCTGAATCCTTCGCCGCATCCCGCTCCCAGACAGCGGCTAATGAGGCGTGCCTGCGTCGGAAGGTGCAGGGGTTAAACCGGGAACTGCTATGAAAACAGTCCCTGGCAGTCACAGGAGCAGGAAAGCAGAGGTTAGCAGAAAAGTCGCTAAGCCAGCAACTCCAGACAGAGCAGCCCTCGCAGCCCACCCGGCGGGGAAGCAAAGCTCGGCTTAACCCCAGGAACCCGCCGCTGCCCAAAGCCTCATGCCAGAGTGGCCCTGAACAAGGTCCCCACTGGTAAGAGCTCTCTTGGGAGAGACCGGGCAGCTCAGCTGTATTAACAGACAGCTTTACCACCCGAGTATTCGCCCTGCAAGGTCCCAACGCTGTGTGTCCCTGGAAAGTACAGAGGTCCAAGCTATCAGCCTACTGAAAAACATCCCCTCTACAAGTTACTCAGTGACACAGAGAGGAGAGCAGAGTCCAGAGCCGGACCCCAGCCCGGCCGGCCCGAGGCAATGCTGCAGAAGAGCTCTGGAAGGTTAACAGTCGCAAGCTGAACACCATGCAGAGGTGCCACCTAATCCCTTGGCAGCGGTGGGGCTTGTTCACAGGCCTAACCTAGCCTGGCATGATGGGTAGAGACAAGATACTGCTTGTCCTGGCAAGGATGCCAGGTCTGAGACCGTGGGAAGGAAGCTCCCTCCCCAGTGGAAGGGGTCTCATCCGGCTCTGCCATTTCCCCATTCAGTCGTAACTTGCCCCAGTAGTAACTGGGAGTGGATGCCCATGGAGACACAGCAAAGAAACAAGTGACCCCCTCTGCCAGCCACAAGCAATGCCCAGGGGGCCTCCTGTGACCAGAGGGGACATCAGGCACGTGCCACATAGACCCCTGCCAGCACCTCGTGCTCAGGGGTTCCATCTTTCTTGGTGGAAAGGGATGTGGGGGATGTATGCTGAGCAGAAGCGCACCACAGGGATGCATCCATGCATCCTCCCGGGCGCAGGCGGAGCCCTGGAGGGCTGCAACGCACGTGCCCTGCAGCTCCCGCTGCACCTGCGGAGCACCACGCCAGCGTGCATGAATCAGGACCTGCCACACGTGCCCTGCAAGCCTGGCACTGCGCGGGGCCGAGGCGGCACTGGCTCCGCACACAGCTGCGGAAGATAGAGATGCCCCGGGTTGTCTGGCTGAGCCCGAAGAAAGTGTAGGGGAGGCCAGACTGATTTGGAAACCGCCCACTCTGGAGCCATCCCTGCTGGCACGCCTGCACAAACCTGGTTGATGTGTTTCAGCTTGTCAATAATCTGGCTGATCACTGGCTCGGGACCTTTCATCTTCACCTCGTGGTTGCCAGGCTGAGCTTTTGCTCCGTTCCTTGTGATCTGGGGACTGTACCTGTGGAAGTGAGAACAGAGGAGACCACGATGTGATGGGCTAATACAGAGGAGATCTTTAAAGTTCAGTACAAACAAAAGAAATCCCAAGATAAGCACCAATCCTTTCGAAAACAGAGAGCGCAAAACAGTTAATAATGACAAAGAAAAGGCAGAAGATTCCCATAAATATTTCTGCCTTTGCAAAGCAGCAAGATGATGTACTTGTATCACTTGAGGACAATGAAGTCCTTTCCAGTCCATTAGTAACCAAGGAAGACGTTAAACAGTATACAACAGGGATAAATATTTTCACATAACTTGCACCCAAGAGTCCTAAAAAAGCTGGCTCAGAAATTCTGGCTTGCTCATGTTTGTTTAAAATAAATCTTGGCAGACCACAGAGACTCCAGTACAAGAGCAGTAGTGTTGTGCCCACAGCCAAAAAAAATGAGTGGGATGACCCAGTTAACTGCAAGCTGATTAGCATAACATCAACCCCCTTGCAAAATAATGACTATCACTGATGTGTGATTTCAATAATAAAGAATTAAAGCATCAGAATATAATTAATGCTGTTAACCTTGCTAATGGAAAATAGGTGTTGTCAAACAATCCTGATTTCCGTCTTTGATGAGATCCAGCTTTGGGGATCAAAGTAACTGCTTAGACAGTACATACCTTGACTTTGGTACAGTGCTGGGCTCTGCACCACACGATATCTCGATTTACACGGCTACCCTGCAAGTCAGTAAAGCACCCGTAAAGCAGATTAAGAGCTGGCGGAGAGATCTCCAGATGCAGGTCTCCACAGGGACCCTCCCTGAGCTGCCAGGGCAGCTCTGCAGAGGTGGGCAGCCAAGCCTGCGCTCAGCTTTTTCATCAGAGATTAGGAAAGAAATATAAATTCACTGCTGCAAAATTTATGGAATGGCAAAGTTTATCAGAGCCATAAAAGTGAGGAGAAGAGGGACAGAGGGATCGCTGCATGCTTGTTTTTGGAAGAACACGTTTCTACACTCAGTGCCTGGGTAACAGCTCGAGATGCTCAGGACGTGAGACAAGCGCGTCCGCACCAACCTCAAACTCGGCTTCAGGACCAGACCCAGCCGCTGCCACCGCCGACTGCTGGCAGCCACAGCAGTGGCACAGAGCACGCTGGTGCCTTCTCGAGCTGTGGGCTGCTGGTGTTCATCGCAGCCCCAATGACGGGCCATGGTACTCTACAAGCACAAAACAAGTCCTCGTCTCCAAGAGCTGACAGCCCGAGCACACGCTGCCAAACCCCAGCACAGCCTACAAAAGCAAGATCACCGAGATAACACCAAGCATCAGTCTGCTTTACTGTACGTCTGTTTTTCCGGTGCTGTGGGTAAACACGATGAATATTCCTTTCTGCGCTTCATCTCCTACACATCATGTCCTCACTCAACTCCCAGCACCAGCCCCAGTGACTGCCTCCCCGTCTGCCAGCTCCCCGCTCCCCTGCCCAGCAATCCTTCATCCCCACGCTGCCAGGTGAGCTCGGGCGATGACAGTCAGCCCATTTCACAGAGGCTTTGGAGAGGATTTAAAGGACGGGAGGGAGACGGGAGGGATGCTGGGGCCATCAGGGAGGGTGCTTTGCTGGGGGAGAAAGCAAGAGGCATGGGGACATTCAGCCACAACAGCTGAGGGTTTTGGGGATACACATGGGGTTGGCCCCACTGAAACTCTAAATTAGGAATGAGACTGACTCAGACATGTGGGGATGCAAAGGCAACCCCAGATTTATACTGGTGCAGCAGGAATCTGCCCCTGACCTGAAATATTCTCATCGTTTAAAATACAAGACTGAGGCTGATTTTCACTCCAAGGCTTTTCCGGAGCAGGAGTTACATGTACAGGAGCGCTCTGCGTCCCCAGCCGGGTCCCCCGTGCTGGGCACTCCCCATACCCAGCTCGGCTGAGGGCTGACAACCCCACGAGATGCTTCACTGAAAGAGACGACAGACGAAGAAGGATGGGAGAAAGGAGGTGTTTGTGCCTCTAACAGAGGAGCACACGCCTGTGTATATTCCTGTTTCCAGACATAAACAGGTTGTCCAGGTACGGGAGAAGCGTCACTGCAAAGCAGAGACATCAACTTGGGTCTCCCAAGCCCCCACCAGCTCCTCAACACTGGGGCAGCTGCCTGCGCAGTCAACCCACCACGCAGCGCTTCAGCGGCAGCACGGCGCGGCTCAGGTGTACCGTACCGACTCCATCACCTCTGTTCTCCACCCAGACACCTTTCCCCATGCTGGTGCCTCCAGTTAGGACTCAACATTTTGCAAAACACATACTTTTTTTTTTTTTTTTAATAGTTGCATTACCCTGGGAAGTACAGAACACAGCTATACCTGACACAATAGTTCCCAGTTCAGAAAAGCACTTAAACATGCAATTAGAGGCTTATTGTAGGCTGAAAGCAAAGTGACTGGGAGAAGTGGGGCCAGAGAGCGCCAGGCTGGATCCCAGCCTGCAGCAGCCCATGCCCAGGAGAAGGTCTGGTTTCTTGGCACAGCTGGCCAGCAGGACCACATGCTCCGAGCACCATCTCGTGGGAAGACGCTGCTGCCGCAAGCACAGACCTGCCCGGCTCTGCAAATACTTGGGCTTAACTTTTTGCAGGGGAATAAGGCACTGGGAGCAGCAAACCATTAAACCCGCTGCTTATTCGTCACGCAGTCACTTAATGCCACCATGCCAACCTGACAAATGCATCTGGCGACTGAACATAAACATCCACAAGACATATGACTTTTTAGATGCCAAAGAAATTACCATTTTTGGTGTCACTGTAAATTTAATTTAAAACACTGATGGAACTTTAAAGTGCATTGCTGGAAAGTCTCCTATGGCTTAAGAGATTTAACTAGCAGGATAAATCTCCCACAGGTTTTAGCAAGAGCAGAACCAAGCCTGTTTGGTGCATACCTAAATTAATACAATCTCTCTCCTAAACAGTTTTATACAAAGAAACTCAATAGCTTGGGTTTGAGCAGGCAAAACCCCTTCTGAAATCCACGCAATGACCGCCAGAGAGGACTTCTGTAGCCTACGCAATGTTGTACAGGAGGGAGGAACACAGTACTGTGGCAGTAGTACACCGTAACGACATGTCCAAAGACTGAAATTGTTCTCCAGAAGGCTCCGCTGGGGTGGTGAGGACCTCAGATCACCCTCCCCAGGGGGACAAGTCTACCAGAGAAGGAAGCAAACCTGAAAGCGTTTGCAGAGGGATCTTTCCCTAAAACAGTGATGCTGGAGAACCAGAGTGCCACCGCCTGGTGCTTCCCACCTGGCCAGGTACAAGGGTACGTACTAGGCCCAAAAAGAACCATTTCCACTGTCACACAAGTCATTTGAAGCAGCAAGGCAGTGGGCACTGCAAGCTGCACATCTCTCAGCATGAATCGCAAAGAAGCAGATGCATGGGGACACGCTACATCCGAAGAGCCGGAGACGAGCTCCTGCGTGGCTTGGGTGCTTCAGGACATGCGGACTCTGCGCTGCTGAGCTGAGACCTCCTGGTGTGCTCGGGTATGAGGGGGACACCAGCTCCCCCTCGGCTGTGCCCCTCTCTGCCCACACGCCAGGGCCCAGGGCCGGGCTGGCACGCATTCAGGCATGTGGGATGCAGCCAAACGAAGGGTTAAAGACTTTGAAATGTAGCTTCAGTGAGGGATGGACATTCCTGAAATGCCAGAAAAGCTGGAAAAGGCAGCTGGCACCCCTCCCTGCAGCCTGGGCCAAGCAGCCAGGCCTTAATATGGCGGAGAGATGCCTTTGCAGACCCCATCGAGCTGGAGGACGGGGGGCTCCCAGGGCGGTCCCCATGTGGGCTCCCCTGCATCCCACCGAACTGCTGCTGGCTGGTGGGCTCGCAGGTCCCACTGCAAACCAAAGCCAAAGCATCACCTTCCTCCCATGTTCCCCAGCCACAGCTCAGCAAAGGAGAAATCTCAGAGCCATCTCAAGCTACTTTCAACATATGCCAATAGAACAGCCCCTTCTGCAGGACACTTGTGCCACTCCACGAAACCCATCACATACCTCTGCCATGGTGATATCGGCATTGAACAGCAAATATGCACAGTGGTTAAAGTCCACCCCACGGTCCCAGGGGGTCCCTGCGCCGAAGGGATATCAGTGTTGCAACATGAGCATGGTCTGGCTTCCACTTCATAAGCAAAGCCCAAAATACTTTCCTCTTTGACGTGTGTTGACGTCAGTCAGCAGCATCTCCTTGCCTGGGCTCCCTGGGTATGGGCTCTTGCTGGGGACATGGTATTTTCCAAAGACAAATGTCACATTGTAAAATGTGCTGATAAGCAGCCCTTGCTAAAAATGACTTTAAAGATAACCACCTGATGAAAACACTAATGATCTGAGGTCTTCTGTGGGGATAGCACAACTACAGACCCTTCCTGCTCCTTCTCATCCACCAGTAATAAATGCCAAAGTATGCAGCCAAATTAAGGGATTTTCTCCTCTTTTCCTCCCCACCATCCACAAACGTCTCCTGTGAACGTTTGGTCATTCCAGTCCAAATGCAGCTCTTTCCAGGCTTTCATTTCAGAGCAAGGAAGACAAGATGACAAATGCAATTTAAATATATGGCAATGAATGTAAAATATGTGTTCATCCTACTTGGCCATGCTAGGCTTAGAGATGAGTTACTGCAGTGCCTGACGTGTGATTTAGAGAAAGTAATCCTGTAAGTCAAACATAAAGAATTACACCTTTTAGAAAGAGGAAAGTAAGTTTGTCATTCAAATAACAATTAATTTATGCCTGCCTTCCAGTTGCAAAGTATTTATTCAAATGCAGCTCCACAATTTAAACAGCGCAGTATCCCTTGCAGGCTCCTCTACTATCTCTGTTCACTGAATCATACTTGTTTGAGGGAGCGGATGGGGGACAAATACAACACAGACTGCTACAAGACAGGACTACAATACAAGAGAAGAGGTTTCATTGCACGGGACTTAATAACCGAGCTTGAGAGAGCAGCATTTCCAGCACCCGCAATCCCCTGAAGCTGCTCTGCATTTCAAGACATGACTTACTACAGGCCATGTGGGCTGGTGACACCAAGTCCTTACCACACAGGAGGCAAAAAGATACGAAAAAGGGGAGACAGGAAAGAAAAGTTTCTCCCCCACACTCCTGGCAGGAACCCAAGTCTTATCTCCAGCTGGTTTTCATGGGTCAGTAAAGTGGTGATGCCAACATTTTACTCTCTCTGGCCCTGCTGCCTTTTGGTTTAGTGGGGCAACCTTAGTGTCGTATCAGCGGTGCAAGCAGCTGGACCCAAAAGGCTGGAAGAGCTGCTTCCAAGCCACCCATCCCACCCTGCAGACAGGGAGTAACTCCTGTATGAGTCCACAAGCCTTCAAGAAGAGGTGACAACTTCCTTCCCTGGTAGTTTCCTCTCTAAAGAGAGACTGTCCAGAGATACCTGGTCAATCATACCAATTACCCCAGCCCAGACACGGGCTGGGTGTGGGTTGCAGGCCAGACAAGTACAGGTCCACCCCAGCTGTCCTCTTGCATACGGGGTGCATGGTCCCACCATCCCTTGACCATATGCAGGCATCTCTTACATGGGGGTGCAAGTGGCAGGAGACAGGTGGGGTGTATCGCTCTCAGGTGCCTTCCTGGCTTCCAATGTGCCCTCGGTTGCTTGCTTGCAGTGAGTGCTTGCAGTCCTTGCAGAGCTCGCAATGCCGCAGTCAATTTACACCACCAGCAGCTCTGAGCAAGTTTCTTCAAAAGCAACCAGGAGGATCCAACGCTCACAGTGGGGAGCGTTCTCACCTAAATAAAAAGGAGCCACTTTCTGCTGGATTTCCAAATATCAACACCTTGCAGCCTGGTCTCACTACCATGAGAGCCCTCTGAGATCCTGCTGTATCAGTTCCCTGTCAAAGGGAAGTACTGCCTCTTCCCAACCGCCCTATGCAATGTGCTACAGCCGGTAAGCGCGCTGCAGGTGTTCGTTTGGTTATGAACATGAAGTCTCAGGTAATCACCTTGTTCTGGGAGATGGGACTTTAAGAAGGAATAGCAAAAACTGTAATATTCATAGCAAAACAATGGGAGTTTGTAGCATAAAAGGACAGCCTGAAGTCTCCCTCCATTCTTACTTCAGTTAAGAAAAGTTCAAGACAAACAGATTATGGAAAAATTGGCTAAATCTGAGACCAAGCGCAGGCTTAATAGAGGAAGATTCATAATCTTCATTTCTGAAATACTCTGGAAACAATTATTGCCACTCAATAACCCACTAAATTTGCCTACTATCCTTTCATTATAGCTTACATTTGCTACAAAGCTGTGTTTTATGTGCTTGAAAAGTTATACAGCCTCCCTCTTTGGGGACCCCATTGTATCAGATATTTTGCAGCACTGCCAGAAATAACCAAACCCTTCATGAACTAAAGGGTTATTGCTGGCATGGAATTTCCTTTGTTCCAATTACAGAATCTCATTTTTCTCTCTTGCTTCCAATTGTGCTTTCATTGTTTATGATTTGTATGATTAAAACAAACCACAGTACGTTGGCAACAGCAGGGAAATCTGAGACTTCTAGCTTGAAGAAGAGAATCTGGCAAGGTGCTAAAAATATATTAATTTGGAATTGGTATAAAGAGAACAAGAGTTATGCGGGTGATTTAGATTAATGTACATGTTTGTCTTGAGAAATTTGGAAATGGCAGCATCTAACAGTAATACTTAATGTGCTTACAAGTTTTGCAGTGGGCAAATGTTGCTGTCAGTCTATTCAGAACAGCTTGAAAGGAACATACTCATGTAAGCAGATTATTAAACTCTGAGAATCTAGATTTTAATAGGCTTTTAGTATTAAATGCTGCAGAACCCTGATACTACATATAAGGCTCAAATCACCTTTGAGATTCAGACGCCTAACTCCCATAGAAACTGAGATGAGTTCAATATCTCAACACCCACTTGACTTAAACTGAAGTCTTTAAATGAGCTAATTATTCCGTCAGGACTTCAGTGATAAGAATCACCCTCTGTTTTCTCTCTACGTTGGATGGAGATAAGTATAAGAGAGGCTGGACAACATCATCTCACCACCCAACACCACCAGCATGAGGGCAGGTGGGAGGATGGGGCATGAAGACAGAGACAAGGAAGGGCACGATGGCAACCCTCGCTTAGGCAGGTTTAAGCTGTTGCACACCCACCCTGTCTACATGTCCAGTCCTCTGCTATCTCAGGGAAGTGCCTGTCAATTAATTGAGCCCAGGAAAGCTGCAAAGAGGTGCACAGGGATGCACACAGACAGAAGGAGATCCAGCAGGTCTGGTCCCCAGCTACCATGAATACCTGAGTACCATGACCCCTCAACAAGCTCTTTGCAAGTGATGGAGTGTCCCACATATGGCTTTTGCTGTGAACCTTTGTGGCATCCCATAAAAGCACAATATGTTTTTGCACACTTTGAAAAGTGTGAAAACCAGTAATGCGTTGCCTTTTATTTTTTCTTCCCACTTTGGCGTATGTTCTTCAACCACACGGCAACAGCACAGCAAGAGACACAGGCACTGCCCTGTGCGACCAGAAAAATCAACCTTCCTTGTACAGTTGACATCGTTTGCAAGCCATTATTTCAAGGCACCATGTCCTAAACCTACATAAGGGATGGCGATCTAACTATTAACCCACAGATCAAACCTCAGGAAGGAGGATGAATTCTTGCCATCAGATGGTCCAACCTGGAGAAGTAAATGACAAGGACAAAGAACCTCAAAATAAGACTCAGTAAAAGAAAATGAGGGATGAATCATATTAAAAATGCTAGAATACACAAAGCAGGATGAGCGATGCTGACCCATCAGCAGAGCCCATTGCATGTCATCTCCACCACAAGCCAAGGTGTAGAAAGCCCTCGGTCAAGCAGGTCCTCAGAGCTCTTAATTTCAGGGGGGTTGCAAGGGGCTGCACCAGGCAAGGAGTGCACCCGCTGCATGCATAACCCTGCTCCACCAGTGGGAAATCTCAGAGCCAGAGATGAAACAAGAACATAGCTCAAGTAGAATCAGACCTCGATCCCACGACAAGCAGAGTCCGCACAGGACTGTGCTGAATCGGTTCATTGTGTCAGGAGAAAAGCACAATAAAATACTCCAGCCAGCAGCATTGCATTGGGGTCCCGGATGAATATGCCACGTTCAATCAGGGCAGAGGGAGTTAAGGGCAAGGAGGAAACGGAGGATGGTTCAAGGCTCAAACTGGGAAATGAGACCCAGTGGAAAGGCATTGAGCACGTCCGGTCCGCGGGGAGGAGGAACACGCTCACTCTCTGCTGATAACAAAGCTCTGGGATAAACAGGACAGAGTAAATACTGATTCAGAAAAACCACAAAAGGAGGAGCGTAGGGTGCAGAAGGGACTGTTTGCGTCAAATAGCAGGATACACATTGCCGGTATTATCTAGTACTTGAGTACATTGGCAAGGGGCCATGAAGTTGCTATTCCAGGCTTGATTTAACGTGTTGTAGGAAAAGGGCTTAGAATAACTAGCAAATTTTGTCGTGACAGAGAGGTCAAGAAACGGATAAACCAGTGGGGCTCCTCTCTAAATTAACACTCGGGTACTGCATTAAAGACGTGAGAGGTAAATAGCCACAAACCCCACAGGAACACCACCAAGGCCCAGATGTGCCCATACGGATGCTCACGCTGAGCTCACTGACACAGCAATGCCCAAGCAGCTTCATCCATCGTCTGCACAGCACCAGGCATGGAAACACATGGAAACATGGCATCCACCCAGCCATCGCTCTCCCCTGGTCTTCACTTGATGCTGCAAAGCTTTCAGCAGCTTCGGCGGGTGCTTTCTAGTCTATCCCTAGGGTGGGCACCTCATATTGCTATAGGAATCGCAAGGTGTCTCCCTCTAGCCCCAGCTGCCACTCCACAGGGACATGGGTAGTCTCAGATTTTCCTGTGGATGTACCCAAAGGGGTCACAGGTCCCGGAAACTCAAAGGGGTCTCAGATTGCACGTGGTGCCCACACTCAGGCAACTCAATGCTGCCCCAAGGTGAAACGTATCCAGCTACAGCAACCACACACAGCAGGTTAAGTGGAAGGCATGAGCGTCTCCTCCTGTCCAGCCTGCTGAACTTTCAGTCAAGAAGATCTGATTTGCAAAAGCCAATATCCAAAAAAGCAAGAGAAACATTAAGATATAAAGTGTATTTTACATGCACAAAACCTAGAAAATCAGACCCTTCTTTCTGGCAGCTGTTACACGTGTGGGACAACTACCAGGTCAGCATCCTGAAATTAATACTAGATATTCAAAAACCACCAAGTTTCTTGCAAAAAGTGGCAAGATGGAGTTTGATGACTAACAAGTGCACATCAGTCCAGCAGGAGAATTGCTGTAGCCATGCCAGAAACACTCCAGTACATAATGCACATTCTCAGAGCAGCTTGCAAAAGAGCTCCTACGCGGTGAACAGCTGCTTGGCTCCCTCTTGGGGAAAACACTGAAATAAAGAAACCGGTGGTTTGGGGTACTCGAGCACCATTACCTTAAATGCTCCTGATTTTCAGGAATCCTCACAGACTCTCTGAAAGAGATGCCATGCTGGGAAGTCCAAGCACATGAAGCACTCAGTTTTGGCTCCACGTGAAGCAATGCAATTGGCTTTAGAGACCATTTTAACTACATGTTTGCTTCTATTTGAAACATTCCGCAAATGGGTCCTGGGAGAGGAGCACCCTGGACCATTATCTTAGTTCAGCTTTATTTAGCTGAGTTCCCCCTGTAGTTTCATCGGCAGAAACACCACCAGGTATGAGACACTTTCCCAGCCTATAGAGAGGAGAGGGTCACCCTGGGAAGCGTTACGGCTGCAGATGCTAAAAATACAAGGTAGGAAGGCAGTTGATGCGTTTAAGGGGCAAGAGCTATTTCCATTTTGTGCATCCATTTGCTCTCCCTCCTGAACACCCTGCCTTCACGGGGGTGTTCAAATCTCCTCCTCTGCATGAGCCACCACCCACACTACTGTCCTTGCCCAGCCAACAAGAGTTTCCCCCTCCAGGACACCACTGATGTCCCTGCGAGGGGATGGGAGTTTTAATTCTCAGCATCCCTCTCTGCTTGCAGCAAAAAACTCCAATATCTGCCTGCAAGGGAGCTGTTACTATTTCATAGGAGCTGGCAGAGGTGGTGACATCTGTGCAAAAGATCAGAGGGTGCAAGGAGGGGAGGCGTGGAAAGGCACGCTCTCTTCAAGCTCAGCAGAGGATTTAATACTCAACTTAACAGCCAGGCAGCCAGGGACTGAAATCTTGGTGCCCCCTTCACACACGCACACTTCATCCTCTCCCTGCCTTGCCCCCTCCGCATGCCGTGGCACCTACGTGACCTGCCATATTGTGCCACCAACACAGCAGCATTGCAGCAGGGGACCTAGGGTGACATCTCTGCCTACGACAGTCCACTGGTTTTGTCAGCAGAAAGCTGGAGAAGGCTATCATCTAAAGTCATGTTTAAGCTGCAAATAACCCTGAACTTACATTTGCGGGAGGATCTGGACTCAGCACCTTTCCACTGCTGCCACTTCACCCAGCCGTGGCGTCAGCAGGACCTGGACCAGGGCCACTGGCCGTGGTGAACTGTCGTAGGCAAAGACCTCACCCTAGGTCGTCCCCTGCAAAGCTGCAGTGTTTATAGCACTGTTTTAAGAAGTTTTAATTAACAATCAGTGAGACAGTATCGAAATAATCTTTTTTTTTCCAACTGTACTTCTCACTTAGGCACTCAAGATTTTCCAGAAATAGGTACAGATAGAGGACACATTTTTCCTTAGGCAAAGTAAGCACATTTTATTAAGCGTGTGATCTTAGATGCTTGAGCAATTTTTTTCAAAATATAGTTTGATGCTATTTTGGTCCCTTCAGTGTTTAAGGTCAGTATTGCAAGTACAGGCTAATTACCACCTGAGGTTACTGATCAAGAAGTCATAATTAATATCTCAACATTTCACCACTTCCTGATTTTATTTCTATTTCTTCCCTTATGCAAACTACTTAGTAGCAAAGGATGCTTTGCAAAGTAGGGTGATTAGAGGAGATTTATGTATAATTATAAAAAACATTTCCAAGTTCTATTTCCACATTCTTTAACATTCCTGAGGGGCATTTTTTGCAAGAAAAAAAGAAAATCTCCATTTCTATTAACACTTCCTTCCCCTTTATGCTATTAAAGAAGATGGGCAAGTACAGGATTAACCTCACAGTTACCACCAGGACATCCTCAGAACCGGTGAGTGGGGCAGGGAAAAGCAGCCAGGGCACGAGCTGGACCCTGGTGTGAACGGCTCCATCCAGAGAGGACAGCCAGGGCTCGGTTGCAGGAAGATGGTCAGATGGCAGCAGGGGCACCACCAGAGCTCAGTGGTCCTGACCTCCTCCAGCACAGAGCCACAGCCAAGGAGAAACCCAACAAGGTGGTCTTCCTTGCCACTCCTTGGATGGGGCAGGGGATGCCAGCCATGCTGTCCTGCTACCTCTGCACTAAGCCAGGTTGGAGACATCCCCACCCCAACGCAGTGCATGGTGGCAATCACCCCCATTCCTACTCCAGAGGAGCTACCCCTGGCACCGTGGTGCACCCTCCCATGGGAGCACGGCTGCACTGAGCTGCTGCTGCTCTCCCCTCTTGGCTCGCCACTACCAAGCCACCCCAACTGAAACCAGTCATGGCTGCAGGGTTTTCACAGCAGAGTGCAGAAAACTCAGTGGAGGGCAGCACACAACCACTTCTCCTCTCCATGCAGACTTTGCACGTCCATCTGAGCTGCAGCAGAGCTGGACACCAGCTCTGTAAAAGGTTTCTTAAGGGAATGAGCAGTGTCCCGGCCACAGACCACTCCTGCACCTGGCTAACAAAAGATAAGCAGTGCTGGGGAGAGGGAGAGGAAGGGAGACGTGATTCACCTCTCCACGACTTCTTGTCCATTCCAGCAAAGAGTGTCATTCTGAACAGCAGAGCTGTGGTTGCAGATGTACTCTGGCAAGCTGCTGTAAAAGCTGCTGTGGGACTTCAGCTTCATAATGAGTTCCCTGGAAGAAAGGGGGGGAAAAAATGGTGCTCAGTTAAAAGAGGAAAAGATGGGGTTGGTGCATTTTAACCAGTGAAGGCAGTCACACAAACACAACAAGAAAGCAGCTGGGTGCAAACAAACCATGAAGCATCGCTCTTATTTCTGACCTCAAGTAGCATTTTGCATCGTCCCCTGATGTTATTCAGTCAAGGGCTGAATCCACGTTTCTTAGGGCAAAACCACCGATGACGGGAGCGATGCTGGGCCAGCAGAACCTCAGCCCAACCATGCAGCATGCCAAAGCCAGACACTCTCTGTGCACTCACAGAACCTAAGGAAAGGTGCTGCTGGCTCAGGCCGTGCATACCTGGGGTGCATCTGAGCAGCAAGTCCTCAGGCTGCCAACAGTCCCCTCCGCTTTAGGGGCAATAGGGGCCCTTCAGGAAAGGACAGCCTTGTCACTTTGTCTGCCTGACATCAGCCATCCAACATCCCTGCAAGGGTAGGCTGCATTTTTGGTAGCAGACCAGAGCAGACACTCTCAGCCCAGACCTGTACAGATGGGTAATGCTGGGTTTCATGCCACACTGTTGAAAACACATGATTTCAAGGCGTACGCTGGGCTGGCCGTGGGGTCACAGTCTGCATTTGAAGGGGCAGATTACACTCAGCAAAATGGCTCTGCCTGGGAAGGCAGGAGGAGCCTCAGAAGCAGTGCTTGCGCCAGGCAGAGGGGATGTGATCCAGGCTGCACCCCCACCCTGCGCCCTCCCTTCCCAGCCCAAGGACATTTGTCCCCAGCAGGTCCCCTTCGGCAGCGGGCCAGAGGTGCCAGGACACAAGCTGCCCGCAGGGATGCTGACAGCCACCAGAAAGGGGACAGGGGCTGCAGGAGCAGGATGCGCCTGTCCCCCCAGCCCAGGTCGACCCCTTCAGTAGCACTCAGCAGCTGTCACCAGGAAACACCAGCAGATTTAATTAGCTACATGGCACAAAGAGCATGAGAATATGAACAGCAGGGACTGGAGGAAATAAGACTTGGCCTCGTGGTCTCCTGGCTTTGGTTCAGTGCGCTTCCCGCTTTGGCAAGGGGTTATTTCTCTGCCTCCTTCCTCCCCGGGAGGGATGACGAGGGATCAGCACCTCGAGCTGGGAGCACTCCCGGGGACATCCCCTTGGTGCCCGCAGCGGTGGGACCTGGGTGGCACCTCTGTACCCCACTGGCTCTGGGGAGCTGCCCAGCAGTGCCAGGCTTCCAGACAGAGCAAGCTTAGGCAGGCTGGGGTGCAGAGGGGGTGCCCAGCTCCCTCCATCCCTCTTTGCTTCTCTTTGCCTGGGGGTTTCGTGGGCTTCCCTCTCCAGACGAAGCCCCCGACTGCCAGCTGGGGGCAGGCGAAACAAGGAGAAGACTTGCTTGCTCTGCTCTGCCTTTTGCTAACGAGGAGCCTGTTTCTGCCCTGATGGGACTGACATAGCCCGTGCAGGCAGAGCCGGCAGCGATGGAGGCAGAGGACCACCCAAGTCCTCCCTTGGGTCACCACAACGCAACCTGCCGGGGTATCGCAAGCACCGACCCATCCATCACTGTCCATGCCCATAAACAAGGGTTTGCCTGAGGAGTCAAAGCCCCTCCAAAGGGTGGGAGGTCAGCCCACAACCCCCCTGCACAAATTGGAGGGGTGCTTCAGACATTCACCTCCTGCATGAACCACCTCCTACGGCCATCTCCTGCACTGGGCTTACAGTTGGACAGGAGATCCAACCAACACCATTTTGAAAGCCAAAATGAGGCAAGACCTGGGTCTTCGGTTACACCAAACCCTGAGCAGGACAAGCCTTACGCTGCACATCACACCCAGCTCCTTACATCCTAGGCACTGCCTTGCTCCCCGTCCTGCAGACCCCAGCAGCGCTGGGGAGAATGGATGGGAGAAAACTTTCCTGGGGAGCAGAGCTCCCCGCCAGGCAGGGAGGGGAAGGAAAGGGAGAAGCTCCTCCGTATCTGCAGGTATGAGCTCACGTAATTCATCACAGCAGATTTCATTAGACTTCACAGTCCTCAAAGGACATCTCCGGCAGAGCCTGGGCTGTGTAACCGTCCGACGTGTTGAGACAACAGAGGAATGCAAGCCCTGGTGCTATATCTCATGGGAACCATACCAAGAATGTGGCCCTGTTACTCTTTAAAGAGAAATCCATCCAACATAGTCTATCCCCAGTTCCAAAAATTGCCAAGCTTGCCTGTTTCTCTTCTGCAGGGATTTTTCTTGTAGTAAAGACAGCAGTAAAGGCACCGCACGTCTCTGGGTCCGCTTTCAGATCCAGAGGGGAGATGCTTCTCCCTGACACACCAGCGTGAGCCAACTGAATTACTGCCTCTATTTGTAAATAGGGAAGGAAACACAGGGTGCAGTGCCAGCAGCGGAGGCACCTGCTTCACTTTGAAAATATTCAGTAAAAGGCTGTTAACATTCCTGAACTACTGTAAAAGACTGCACAAAAAAAAATTAAATGAGTCCCCCTTACCTACACGCACAGTGTTACACGCAATGCTTCAGGCTAGAGCAACCGCTTCCACCTATAACTACACCTGTGAGTATTTCTGGCACTATAGCAGTGCCCAAGCAACCCAGACAAGGCATTTGGTGCATGAACCTCAGTGGCTGGTACATCGCAAAAAAGCAAAACAAAGATGACAAGCAGGAGGCAGTTTTACAGGTTAAAAAAAAAAAATAGATGCACTAGGTGAGAAAACACATGTAGACACCTCGCTGCCAGCCATGGAGCAGCCCTGACGTTGAGTCAAAACCAGCTGCAGGTTTGTGGGTAAGGGAAATAAGGAGCTCTTCCATTCGCTTCCACAGGGCCATCCCATATGGCGACCACTCCTGCAGCCCATCCTGCGGGCACTGCGCTCAGCCCGAGCATTCTCACCTCCGCCTGCTCGACAAAGTTTCTTCTTCCTCGATGTGAGTCACCTTCAAGACTTTCTTGTCAACAAAAAGGTCTTCGGGGTAATTAGCTGATCTGTACTGCCTCTGCTGAGCATGGCCACACAACCGGCTGATCTGGAAAACACAAACACAGCAGCATGAGGAAATGTTGGGACCAGAAATACTGCAGGAAAGTAGCTAAGATGCACAGTGTCCCCTGCACATGAGCTGGTCAGTCGTCCCGTCATCCCCATCTCTCCCATAGCTCATGCAAGCTCCTGAAAGCAAACTGCTGCCCTAAGGATGCAACCCTGCTCTTGTACGAATATCCCCTGTGGGAGGGAAGGCAGGAAACTTCAGGCAAGATTTTTGGGCATCAAAGTGCCCCATCATTGTCAACCCCCCTGAGCCGCAGGCATGACCTGCAGAGCTCCCTGTGCCAGGTTAAACTCCTGCTGGTAGGAGGAGGCTCAAGGTGTTCCGCACTCCTTCCTTGCCAAAAGCCGTGGCATCTCGGGATGCTATGCTCCACCGCTGTAGCCAGGCTTTTAGGTAACACCTCCCCTCCAAATGTAAATCCTGAGATGTCAGTTCTGCATCTCGAGACAGCTCAGCATCCGCATGGCCTGCGCTGTCGGTGCCCAGGGATGAGCATCATACACGTCACTACTAATTAAAAAAATCAGGGCCTAAAATAAAGCAAGCATTATGGCTCCAGCCTAGTCATACCATGGGAGGTCTTGATTAACAGGGCTCTGTTAATGACACAAATTAGCTGATTAGCACACAGATGATTCAGTAACCGGCTGCAGCGGCAAGGGAAGGAATCCAAAATGCCTCATTAAAGCTCTCTCACGCAGGCAATGTCCTGAGACTCAGCCAGCAGCATTGCGGCCGCCGCTGCAGTCCATGCTGCAGATGGATTTGCAGCCACCTCCTTCTCTGGGAGACCACCGAGGGACAACCATTCCCCTGAGGCACCGGTGCCGCTGGGAAACTCGCCTTTTGAACCATCCCATGCTATTCTGCAGGACTTGTCCATGCTGGGTTGTGAAGGAGCCTCGGCCAACTGCTGGGACCATGAAGGCACTGCAAACACCAACATGTCTTTCCTTGAGCCTCATCCCACCACCTGCACCCAGGCTCGGGACCAGCCACATACCCATAAAACGCCTGTTCCTCGCAGCACCTCATTTATCTTCATGCCACACTAACCAAGGCAGCCAGCTAAACTCTGATTTAGCCGCACACCGGAGGCTAAAAGCACACCCGCTGCCCAAAGCTACAAGCATCTGATGTGTAAAGAGAAGAGATTAATTCTGTTCTATTAAATCCTGCGTTTGGGTGGGCAAATAAATTAGTAATGTCACCTCTTTCATTATCAAGAGCAGCACAGTTTGTTTGCTCAGGCTGCCATACAACAAAAAGTAAAAGAGAAACCTCCTGGGAGCCAGGCACTGCCTTTTCTGGTTCACAGCGCGGTGGGAAGAGATGCTGCCACCGGTCCCTTCTGCACCTGCGGTTGCCTCTGCCAAAGTGACTCCTCCTGCAGCTGCCGGGGGAGCAGTTTCTGCAGCATCTTACCCATTTTTTTTTCTCTGCTGCCCGCCCTTGGCTGTGTTTCCTCTCCACCTCGCCAAACCCAAGTCTTGCAGAAGAAGGTATCAGCCCTGCTGCCCTCCCTAAGGCATGTGGCAGGCTTAAAAAAAAGAGGGAGGAAGGGAGGAAGAAAAACAAACACTGTGTTACAGTTTTGGGCTGTTTGCTTTGCCTTTTGGGTTTTCCTTTAGCACCCATTGCTCTCCCATAAAATTCTCAGGTAATCCCCCAATGCAGGCAGCCAGGACTAGAAGGAAACCACGAGGCAGCAGGAGACCTGGACAAGGGCATTTGGGACACCCAAGACACAGTGCTGCAGGATGCATCTGCACGTCCCATGTTCTCTCTGTGCTGGCTGGTGCCACCGTCCCTGCAACAGGCAGACTGGCAGAAGAGTACAAGGATGCACAGGGGTTTGCAGACCTCCCCCCCCAACAGTGCCCTCCGAGCCCACATGGAAGCCAGAGATGAGACCTGCCCCAAAACCGCCCCAGGGAAACACAAGGTAAGCAAACATGACAGGACGGAGGGCACGGAACAAGTGACACCACAAATGAAGCATCGCCGCACCCACGCTCTACACGGGCACGTAAAGCGGAGGAGAGAAGCAGGAAAAGGTCGGATATTTTAAGCTGCCGCTTGCGATGACTCCCTTTGATCCTCCCCAGCTCTGTGAAAAGCCCCCCCTTCCCTTTCCAAAGCCTGCCTTTCAGCTGGTGAAGCCTATTGAACCCTGAGAGAAGAGCAGGTCCAGGATCAAGGTTTTTCTCCCCAAAGATGCTGAGACACGCTGAATGCAAGGGGAGGGCCCGAGCGACAGCACGAACAATGGCACTTCAAACAGCAAAGCGGCCGGGCGGACCGGAGCTGCTTCATCTCGCACACGGCACCGAAGGTATAGCAGCCCCTCTGCTTCCAGGTCCTGCGTGGGAGCTGTGGCTCAGCCACATCCTCGCAGCCCCGCTCGGCATCTGGGTACCGTGGGCTCCTGTGAGGGATGGAACCACAAACAGGATCGTGCTAGCCCTGACATGGGACAGCAGACGAAATCTTCATGGATAGAAGCTGGAAAGTCTGAGCAGTGCATCCCAGTTTTTACTTATTTATTTATTCAAGGACCAATTAACCTTTTCAGGAAAAAAGAAAAAAACCTGCAGCCCATCTTGCAAAGTCACAGTGAAATGATTGTCACATTTTAGTCAAACAAAAACCCAGCTGAGATTTGAATTTTAAATAAAGTGAGAGAACGTAGAAGTAACAGATTGCCTGCTCATTTGCAGGGGCGGAATCACGTGCGCTTTTGCGGGGAGGGAAGGATTTCACAAACCATCTGCCAAAGTCTGCTGGGCCACAAGTGGTCCTAGGACAACAGCTCAGAAATCCTGTTTCAATATTTCCCCCTTTTTGAGTTCCCGCTGCAAGCTCAGGTTTCCCAGTCTCTTCCTAATCACCCCTATTTTAAAGCCAGCTCCAAATTTTAAAAAGGCCAGAAAAAAGCCACTGTAGGGCAGTTGGAGAAGGGACAACACAAGCCTCAGACCTTGTGGGGGGGAAAAGTGAGATGCTTCAGCTCTCCAGGCATCGCTTGCTTTGGCAGGAGCAGCAGAGCGAGGGCAGCCAGATCCCCGGCAAGGTGGGATGCCTGCAGGAGTGAGAGCAAAAGGAAGGCAGCAGATCTAATCGCATGTGCTAGACCAGTATCGAGCGACAGCGGTAATACGTGGTTGCCTCCTGCCACACAACTATAAATGTGAAATTCAAAACAAATCGACAGAATGGAACCGCTGGCACTTCTCCTCAGGCTCTGCATGCTATCAGTGGGATCGTAAATATACACGAGTCCTTATCTAAAGTATATTCAGTGCAAGAGCCATACAGTCTCTTATTTCATGTCTCACACACAGTCCCGGAACAGGCAGCAGGTTGAAACACCATGCTACAAAAAATGAATAAGTAAATCAAACGGCAGTGTGTTTTTTAGGCAACAGGGGTAGGGGCTTTGTTTTTTAAGAGAATCTGCCAGTCCACCAAAAAACTGCCACGAGGGGACACAAGGCAAGCAAAACCTTCCCGAAGCCCTGAATTTTTACAATCCCCCAAAGCCACTGATACTTTAACAGCCAAAGCTAAATGTCCCTGCCCCAGCTCATTAACAAACTCACTAATTACCTGATTTCATTAGCCTCCTCCATGCGAGCGTGACCCAGGCCATGAGGGGAACACTTTGCCTCCTGCCAACCACAACCCACCACCCCACTTCTTTATTCCAGCTGCAGGGCAAGCCCATGCCCGCCGGTGGGGCAGAGCTCCCCGGGGACCCCACGGCTCCTCGGGACCCGCTGGCTGCCAACGCTCCCCATGCCGGACAGGGAAGCAGCTGGCTTCTGATGCCCCCGGGAGCCGTGCACCGTGTAATGGCTCCGCTTTAGAGGGAACATTGATTTGAGAAGAGCAGAGGGACAAAGCTAATGGAGTAGCACTATCAGCCCGCTTTAACGCTTCCCCGTTAATTTAGGGTAAGAGGTGCCGGAGGACTGCAGGGAGCCCGTTTGCGGCTGCATGGAAATGATGCAGCTACTGTGAGCAGCCGGGAACCAGGTCCACCACCATGGCTGCTTCCAACTGGGTCTGCTGCAAGGGTGTAGAGCACAACACTGGTCCATGTGGGTGCCTGCAAGCCAACAGAAACTGCGGCCACTGGGATAAGGTTAAATTATGTCAAAAAAAGGGTAGTGACCACAGTACCAGGTTCTGTGCAAAGCATCACCACCTTAGTGCAGCCGATGGAGAGCAAAGCTCCCACGGGCACCCCCAGCCCGGCCACGGCAAGGTGGCATCATTCGCAGTGCCGAGGCCACCAACCGAACCCGCTCCGCTGCCCAGGCACGAGGCAGGGCGGCCACACGGGGCAAAAACCTCTCGCCTTGCACATCAGCAAGTAAGTCCAGGTAGGGAAAGATTGGAAAGCAGCATACGTGTGATCCTCAGCGCCGATCTGAGCATCACTTCTAAGAGTAAGAGCATTTTAAAGGTAATTTTCTAGAAGATTTAAAAAAAAAAAAAAAAAAGGAAGCTAATCAACTTCCCCTTGGAAGAGAAGAGAGTGCATTAGACACTGTTGAATACCTGCTGCTGCCGCTTCTCATTCAGCACATGAGCTCCACTCTGTTCCAAAGGAGAGCTTGCTAAATTTGACCTTTGCTTAAACTTTACCTGGAGTTTCCATTTGTCTTCTGTGTGAAATCTTCTGCTTATAGATTCATTCTCCAGGAAGACACAGTATTTTTTTTTTCCTCAAGGGGATGGCCTCATTTTTGAGGATTTCCTCCCACAATCTTCTCTGCTCTCTGGAGTTCACGTATGTCATTTTATACCTATTCCCGAGTTTCGTTTGGGAGAAGCTGCACATTAAACTGAGAAGCAATTAACTATTATAATTGATTCGAACACAGACTCTGAAAGGGTGATTTGCTATGGTATGCACAGAAGAGATGACCACAGACCTCAACAGAATGCGCTGCCTTCGGAGGAACCAACTGGTGCCCACTACACCCTGCACATCGTTCAACAGTGGAACCCAGTTTGACCAGTAAGGTTCAGTAACGCAGCCGCCTGCATTGGTGCTTCTTCCCCAATTCTTTTTCACAACCTACTCTGCTAAACATCACACGTATTATTAGCATTATAAACGGGGCACAAATGCGTTCTTTATCTTCAAAGTCACCATAAAAGTGAACCTGAAGTCTATTACTCAAGCGCTGCTATAGAAATCCGCTTAATTAAATTCTAAAGGGCTTAAACCAAAAATATACATTGCGATGATGTGGGATAGAACATAAACTTTTTAATAGTAGTAACCAAGCACATTTACCATTTCTACAGGTGTAATAAAAATGCTAATATATGTTAATGTTTAGTCTGTGGTTAATGTTTTGTCTTGTTAATTTCCCCAGGGCTTTTATTACTGATTTAAATCTGCCACACCACCCCAGCGATTGCATCGCCTTCCACAAACTGCGCGCCGCACTCTGAAACGAATGCTGATTAACAGAAGTGAAGAAACATTTAGCTAGGACAAACACTCTTATTATATGCTTGTAATCATTATATACATTTTGTCAGGAAGATGGGAAAGAGACAATTCCCCGCTCCCCTCACTCTTCTCACAGCGGAAAATATGATTATGGGCATAAAAATGAATTTACAAGCCTTTATTTTAGGAAGCACATCATTATTAACTAAGTAACGATCGTTCTTCTGGTTCCAGGCACTCGAGCAGAAGGAACAAACTGAGTACGCTAACACAGATGTCTTCTACGCACATTTCACTAAAATTCCTCATTAATGGAGTACTAAATGTTATTAATCAGCTCTATAGCGTTACGATTTCCATTATTCAGACAGCACCTTGCAAGGATTACATAAGAGACAACATCCTAACTCACTCACGCAGAGCAGCAGGAATCGCGGGAAGTGACCTACTCTCCGTGCCGAGAAGAGCGTTTAATAATGCATTACCTTTAAATAATGCAACGCTATAATGTGTAAAATGCACACAAACACCAATGCTTAGAATAACAGAGCGCCTGTCACACCAGCGCCCGCGGTGACGCCCAACACATGCTGCAAACACGAGCTACAAATGCTCAGGGACCCCTGCAGCTACCAGACCAGGTTACGCTGAAGACCATCACCACCTGGTTGGAAGACCAGGTCTTCAAACTCCTGCAGACCAAGGAGGCATTAAGGAGGCATTTTTAGAAGGAAATATAACTTCATTTGTATATCCCATCCTTCACGTAGAGCATCACAAGTCACTTTGCAGAGGCTCAGCATTACAGCAGGAACACAGGCCCCACGGAAGACCGATGGGTGCCTCCTCCCTGGCCTCCTTTCTTGCCTACAAAGACAGCTCTGACCACTGACCAAGAGAAAAACGAGAGAGGGCTCAAGACTTGATGGAAGAGGAGCCAATGGCACAGTTGCCCCACAGACCCCAGCTGCTGTCCAAGGCGCCCGCCATGCCCCAGTGTGACCCAAGGGCTAACTGGTGCTGTTTCCTCAGGGCAAGGAGCAGGATGTGTCCCCTTGCAGCCACACATATTGGTGCGACAGAGGTGGCACAAGAGCTGGCAGGTCTGATGCATCCCATGGTTACGCAGCCGCTCTAGCCCAGAGCCCTCGTAAGGGCGTGGGTGCAGCAGCTCAGAAGAGCAGTGGGGAGAGCAAGAGTTTCAACCCTTGGGGCTAATTGCTGAAGCTGGATGATCCCTACCTGCACTTCCCCCTGCTGCTTAAATCAGTCGGAGATCACCACTGCATTTCCATCACTGCTCCCCTTAGGGCATGCCACCCTGTCCCCAGGAGGACCCGATGCCCAGCATCCCATACATGTGCCGCAGCATCTGAGGCACCTCCACGCTGTGTCCCACCACATCCCTGACCCCTGCACTGACCCAGCTTCTCCACCGTGCAGGATGCCCTTTCCCTCAAAGGAACCGTGACCTCAGCTTGAGTCGAGCCCTTTCAAACCTACATAAAATAATGCAAACAAGATGTTTCTTCTTTCTGGCATCCCCAGCACACAGCGTGTAATCTACCAGAGAAAGCTGCTTTGTGTTTAAGCAAAAGGCTGTTTATTGTTATTTATAGGTAGAGAGGAAGTCGGACTAAATGATCACAGTTGTTCCTTCTGCCTTTATAATCCATGACATACAATTAAAGCACAACTTTTCAAGTCAGTGTTTCCCTCCGGTGTTTTGTTAATTCCATATTTAACACAAAATTTGGTATTTCAGTTCTTACGGTTGGACCTCGGCAGCAAACCGCAGGGCAGGCGGCTGGTGCCCCAGCCTGGGCTCGGACCCAACCCAGCCAACCGACTGGGAGAGTCAAGGAAAAAGCATTTGCTTAATTTTCAGCACACGCTCATGCAGTTTTCCCAAGTGGAGACATTTCCTGGAACAGGGCCCCATCGCATCCTAATGCACCCGTTATGGTTTTAAGTTAGAGCTACACAATATGATGTTTCTTAGACAACCAAACTAAGGCTTTATTCTTGGAAAGAGAAGTCAGCCTTCCCTGAAAGCTGGTAACACAGGAAAAGGGAAGATGTGGGAGCAAAATCCAGAGAAAAGCAGGAGTGTGCTAGGCTGACTGAAGCCAGGTTCAGGAGCAAAACGCGACAGCACCTGGAGCCCGGCTCCTGGCGAAGCCCCAAGCCCGCAGCGTGCTGCGTGGCTAATGCGGGGGCACGGCAGGGGCTGGGGGCACGGCTGCTCCCACACTGCTGCTGTGCCTTCGGGACTCTGACTCCCCGAGGAGGTTGAACGTGTTCCAAACTCAACCAGCTGATTTCAACATTAGCACTGACTCATCTAACTTGCCAGAAAATTTGGACTCAAGATAGCGAAGCCCATTTCTGCTAGGGATGCTAAATACATTGCAATTATACAACCGCGCTTTGTGCATACTGTAATACTTGCACAATTGCTACTGCAGTCCCCTAGAAGACCCTCCTGTTGCAGGCAATTAAATCTACTCCATCCCATCAGACTGAGAAGCGAAGCAAGGAATTGGCTTAGAGGGATTACCGGTTTCTACCAAGAACTTACAAAAAAATTACTTTCTGCACCTCTACCTGTTGCAGAGCGCCAGTAAGCGAACAATAACCCCTTTGAGAGCACCAAGCTCAGCGCAGGCTGCAAGCTCCGGCTCCCTCGGAGGAGAGGAGTGGCCGGGACTGCTCTGTCTCGCCAGCCCGGGGCAGCCCCGCTGCCCGCAGAGGTGCCCCCCACCGCCGAGGCTGGGGCAATGAGAAACAGCACGGGGCAAAGCCGGGGAGGACGATGGCTCCGGGCAAGTGCCGTGTGCTTGTTATTTTCCTTCCCTGAGTTAATTGGTTTCCTTCGCAGATTTCTGCGGGTTTTAATATCGCACCGTGTTTGTGCCCACGGCGCTACGAAAAGGAACAATACGAGAGAAATAAATTCCTAGCAGCTTAATTTAGAGAGGAAAAAACAGATACCTGCCATCAGTCTGGAACGTAAGCCAGCAAGCTGGAGACAGGGCCTATAATAGCTTATTTAACAGCAGCCGTGTCAGCTGGGTTGCAAATGTGGTCAATACCTACCAGTCCAACTTCCCCCCCTGCAGCCCCAAGCAGAGATTCAATTATTCTTTGAGAAATACATCGTTAAATAATTAAAAAGTTACTGCGTGACTTTTTCCTCTTTTTTTTTTTTTTTTTTTTAAAACCACACCGATTCAATTTTGGAAGTATAAAGCCATTATAATGTGTCAGCTAGCAATTAGCTACTGTACACTGTTTATTCTTGAATATAATCTTTGAGTAGAAGGGCAATATTCTTAGAAACGCAGCATTAACTTGTTCCTCAACGACTTTAATATGGCTCTTTTCAAATTACTGCTCATAAAATCTCAGGGAAGAAAAATCTACTGATGATATTCCATCTCCTTAATTAGTTCTCTCTCTATCAGCAATCCAATAGCAAGTGTAATATTTGTATAAAATAGAGCACACAAGGCTTACTGCTAACTCTGCTTTAACTGGTGATATCAAAACAAGCAGGTAAAAAGCAATGCCCGCTTTGCAACCTACACAGCCTGCACTCACAGGTACACGCAGCTTTTCAGATTTATACTTCAATAAACGCTTGTACCGAAACCATCCCAAAGGTTTTTATGCCACTAACAGTATTTTTCACTATAAAACGCCCTCCTCCCTTCCTGTGCTGAACGGAAAACCCTTCTGACCCCAAAGGGTTTGGTACCCGTGATTCCTCCCCACTCACCCGCCCCTTACAAAGGACCGTAACCCTACTTATTTTAACATCCCCATAGGAATAACCCCCAGCAGCCACCTTTTGCTCCCTCCATCTACCTTTCTCTTTCCAAAGACCAGTTTCCACTAAAACAACAAGGCTGGAGGCACCAAAGCTCTCCAAATCATTCCAACGGTTTTTAAGCTGCTTAATATCTTCAGCAGAATAATTACAACCATTTGTTTTCCAGCTAAGCCCGGACCAACCCCAGGGCGCGTTACCCAGCCTCCGGCGAGGGGTGCACGAGGCTCTCCCCATGGCGATGCCACGGACCTCCCCACGCAAAGCCTAAAATAGAAGCGTAATAATTGTTATTAACAGAAAGTGGTAAAAATATCTCGGCAAAGCAGAGATTAGCTGCTGGTAAAATTAATCCATTCAAGGCCAAAAAAGGGCTCAGGAAGGCTCTGTGTTCTTTTTTAATAATTTTTTTTTCCTTTATCTGTTGTTTTTTCTTAGTTTTGAAGCTACCAGATCCATATTAATTTTTTTTTTCCCTGACAGTCAGTCCTAACCTAATACAATTAAAGGTCAGCTCCAAGATAATTTACCCAAAACATGGCAGACAAGGTAAAAAGACTCCCATTAGATTTTTGCTCATTATAATGGAATTACATTTTTCCCAAAGACAAATCAGGCTTATTGAAAAGGTAAATCATTATCTTCCATAAAGATATAAATATCTCCAGGGCTTTTTTGAGACTTTGTTGTAACACATCTTGTTTTTACATGTACTGCGGTTAGTACAATTGAATTACAGAATGACTTACAGCGTTAGATTAGCTTCTGCTTGATTGAGAATATCTTTATAATGGAAATCGGTGTGCACTTTTAACCTCGTTACAATGCTATATTATATGTCTGATTAATGTATTACAGTGACTCATTCAACAATAGGCTGTTTGCAGAAAGAAATGAAATGAATTTGACTTTATCACAACACCTTTATTAACGTCGTCAAACTGAGGACTAGAACTTGATTATGAGAAGCGGATTCCAATAAATTGATATGCAACAATTCCAAAACGGGGGGGAAGCATGAGACTGGCAAAAAAAAAAGTTCTAAATACTTTTAATGCCTTTTTGTGCATCTTCTTTACGTTCCACTCACCTTGCAAGTTGTAAGCTGGGGATTTGCACAACTCACTGAAAAGAAAAATTTCGCGCCAAAATCTTCAGGTAGAAAGTGCTACTGAAGGGCTTTCTGGCTCCTAACCAGCAACAGGAATTGCATGAGGCAAGGCTCAGAGATGTCCTGGATATTTTTCAGCATCTGCTGTGCAAACCCTTTTGGACCCGTCTGCTCTGAGCTACTGATGCCATTTTGCTGGTCAGAGCCATCCCAGCATCACCTCGCGCGGTTCCCAACGCCCTCAAGCGCCCTCCGCTCCCTGCTTTTTGGGCTGTCCCTCGGGGAGGAGAGAGAGGAAGGATGGCTTAAATACCAGCACAGGCAGTTGAGATATCTACAGAAATCCCTGCTCTCTGGTGCTCTGGAGAGCAGCAGCACGGAGTTTATTTGTACAGTGATACAGATCAATACGTGCAATCCAAGAGTTAATAAGCTCTAGAAAGAAATAACTCAGAGCATGTCAGTCACCCGCAAATTATCCTCACTAACCACCAGGCTCACTCACCCTCTCCAGGTCAGTGCCTAAGAGCATCATCTCTACCACCGCTGATAGTGCGGAAGAGAATTAGGTGTGAAAATTGTTTAGGTTAGAAAGATACACCTGCATAAATAATTGCTAAATTCCCCAACTGCTGGCTTGCTTTCTCTTTTTTTTTCCTTTTTCTTTTTAAACAGAAATAACTCTGCCAAAGTAGCTGTAGGCTATCAGCACAGCTTTCTGCAGCCTGATCTCGCTCAAATGAGACTTTGAAAGAATAATGCAGTTAGCAGCAAACTTCACCCTCCAAGAGCAGGCTCCGTGCCCTCGGGGGTTTATTAGTGGGGGAACACAACAGGTAGGGATGGAAAAGGCCACCGGTTCATTTTGCAGTAACCCGAAGAGGCCGAGAGGACTGCTCGAGAGCTCTGCCGGCAAGGAGGGGTGCATTGCTGCAGCAGATGGCTGAAAAATCTGCCTCAATTGTTTGTTGTAATTTTTTTTTTTCAGCTAAATGTATTTGTAGATGGCATCTTTCATGCCTGGTACCTCAAAGCCACTTTACAATAAGATGTAAAAATGATATAATTCACAGCACCGCACACAGGCAGAGAATTCAAAATGAAGCAAAGAACTCATTGCAACCCAGCCCCTCATCCTCTCCAGCGCAAAACAAAATGCCGCTGCTCCACCCGGGCAGCTCTGGGCACTATTTCTGCTTTGCAGAGTGTCACTTTTAAGTTTCTGGTTTGTTCTTGGCTCATTCATCAGCATTGCTAATGGGAGAGTTAGTTCTGGTTTTAAGGCAGCAACACTCATGGGGGTTACTGTCACTGGAAGTAAACTCAGCGCGGTTAAGATGAAGGATGCCCGGCAAATGACCCCAGATGGAGGTCTTAGTGGAAACTGCAGTCACGGATAATGAGGCCAAAAGAGGGTTTAGCGTAAAAAGCATAAAGAGATGGATATCGGTAAGCATGAGTCTGGTGTTGCAAAGCTGCAGGTCTTCGCAAGGATAAAAATCTTCGGGAAAGGAAATGGGCCAGAATACATTTTGCTAATAAGGCATCTATGTTAATAGAGGTTGCAGGAGGCTGCAGCAATCTGGATGGCAAGCGAGGAAGCCATGTCTGCAGGGCTGATACTTAGGGAATTTTCTCTCTCTGATAAAACAAAGATGTGTGGCCAGTTTTGAGAGGGAATCCCAGAGGCAGCTCCCTGATTCCCCAGTAAGCGTAGAGGGCAAGAGCTTGGCCGGAGGGATGGTCTGGACTGAGCTAAATAAGAAGAAAGGCAGCTCATGCCATGGACGTAACTTCTCAGTGGGCTCATCTGAAGCCAGGCGAGTCAGCCCGGACCTAAAAGCCTCCTGGTTCTGCCACGAAGCAGCTTGCAGCATCCTTCAGGTAAACTAAATCTGGATCTCAGCAAGGACCCTGAGCATAAGCCTGGTTTAACTCTGAAGGAGGTTCAGGTTCAAATACACCCCCAGTGAGGGGGCTGTGCCCCAGCCCTCCCCGTTTGGAGGGGCAGCTCCTCCCTGGCCAGCACCTCTCCCACGGCTCCTGAAGCAGCACAAGCCTTAAGACACCCGGAGGGAACTTTCTGATGCTGTGATCTTTGGTTCAGCCTGAAACTCAGGTTTTTTCCACTTAAATCCAATCTACTTCAAGACTTCGCATTATGTCCTTGACCATCACAATTTATTACAATCTACTTCAAGACTTCACATTATGTCCTTGACCATTACAATTCATTATGAAATGAGACAGTTTGAAATTTCAAAGCCTAAAGCCCAGTGCCCAAGGAACAGACACCCTCACACATCCCCTCCTGCAATGCGCACAGTCTGCTTTGGATGATGTGATCCCCAGCTCTCTCCTCTCCTACATCCCAAAGCCTCCCATGTCCAGCCGCCAAATACAGCTGTGATGGGAGCCAGGAAAAAGAAGAGGGATGAGGAAAAAAGAAGATGCTCTGTGCGGTGAAGAAAGCTGCATAATATTGCAAAGCTGTGTACCCTCATTTCCAACTGTTAAGACCGTATCCTGCACCACTACCTCTGCTAGCTCTTTGTACTAATATCAAGACATCTCAGAACCAAATACCTTTTTGAACGCTTGGGAGCCAGTTGCACAACAACAAATCAGCTCCTCCACTAAAACAAGGAACAGGCCAAGGCACGGTACGTGCAAACAGGTACACAGAACCAGTAATTAAGCTGCACGAGATCTTTAGGCTTGTTCTGACTTCAGCTCAGAAAAGATGCAAGACTTCCCGCCGCGTGCAACCTGCATGCATCTCTCTCGCACTGTAGCCAACACATGATTTGAAGTGAGATCAAGCCAGGCTCAGTGGGCGCCGAATAATATTCCCGCCCATAAAATGCAGCAGCCTTAAAAAGCTCTTTTTAAGCTGCAGAGTAGTGGGGATGAAGTTGCCACCAGCTGAGTGATCTGCCTCTGACTGAAGTCAATGAAAAGATTCGTGTGAGCTTCAGTGCAAAGTTGGGTTGGGCATCAAACGCGCTGTCAAAGGATGCTCTCCGTGCTGTCGCGTGTGCGTGCGGGGAGGAGGGGGCACCGTCAGCAGCTACCTTCTACTTTTCATTAAAAAAAAAAAGCATCACCGCAAATTCCACCGAAATGGCACAACATGCCAGAGGCTAGAACATGTCCAGTTAAAAAGACAGAGGGAGAGCAAAAAAGGAGAGGACAATATAAAAGTTTACAAATACAAGCAAAATCAAATGCTATTTTAAATTAAACCCATGTTGATATTCAATGCCATCTTCTCTGGCTTTGCACTGGCAGGTTTGAGCATTGCTGGCCACATCCACCAGCTCTGCGCAGCCCCACACGCTCCCCAGCACAGCCCCGCACGCTCGTCCCACTTCGTCCAGACCCAATTAGGTGACAAATTGACCCAAAGCCTCACCGTGCCATCAGGGCAAGCAGGAGGGGAGACCAGCATGCCACTTTGGCCATGCTGGACCCCAGCAGGAAGAGGGCAAGGCTGAGCAAAGACCATGAAAGTGTGCTACCCGTGTCCTCTAAAGGCACAGCTCTTGTTAGCAGTGAATGAATTGTGACACCAATGGCCTCCCTCCCCAGGACAGACAAGAGGTAAAACTTTCACTAGGCTGAGAATAACCTCTGAGCCTCACTCCCTTAGAGAAGCAAACAATGGTCAAGAGCATCCGTGCCAAAGTCCCTTCCAAAAATGAGATGCAGACCCTTAATTTCCTACTGTGTATTTGAACATTAAACCAAAGATTTAAGATCAGCAGCAGCGTGCCAAAGTCGCTGGATCAAAATTGTTGATACTGGGTTGCAAAACTGCAGGCATAAATAATTTTTGCCCTTATTCTTTCAGCACCAGCCAAGCCGCCAACAATGTGGGGATTTGTAAATCAAAATCAACGCCTTACAGTTCAGCGCCTTGCCATATGCTTCCCCAACTATCAGAAAATCTTTAATATCTGAAACCTCTTCAGACAAGTAATCGTAATACTCCCAAGGTATTTTCACAGGAACGGAAACGTTGCTGATACTGTCCTCGGTGCTCAGGTTTATTTTCATCCTGCAGCGGGAACAGATGCTTGCTTTAACACGCCTTATCAGGCACGTTACACCGCCTATCACAAAATAGTTAACAAAACTACACGATAAACACACCTTGGGATAGCCACGAGTGGGTCTGAGCTTACTGAAAACCAAAACCTCACCCATACTTTCAGCTCTAAGTGAAAAATGGAGCTAGCTACCAGCAAGCATTAAAGAACAGCCTGAGGATTAAACTTTGCCAATAAAGAAACTGAAAATACAGAGGCTGTACATCCAGCCAACTATCCCACGAGCAATGCCAACAGAAAGCAACCTGCATTAAAAGTACAAAGAAACTGATCTCAGCGTCTCAAAGGGAATGACTTCTCAAACAGCACTGTAATTTCAAAGCTTTCCTCACAAGTCTCTTGCCAGCTCTAGCATAGAAAGAAATCCATTAGCAGATAGGAAAACTCACTGGAGCTCCCTGCCGCTGCAACCCACCAAGCAAAGCAGCTTCCAGCGAGTCGCCAGGTGAGCCAGCTCCAAAAGCAGCTCCCAGGCAGCATGCAGGGAAAACCGCACCGGCATCGCCATGCCGACAAATGCACTGAATCACTGTGTATGGCAACAGGTGACATTTTCATGCCTGGGTGCCAAAAGTCCCTTTACTTATTCTTGAATTTCATCCCTGTGCATCTGCAGGCACTGCAAATTTCTACACCAATTTGCACCAGAGCAATGCTTCTCTCTCTGGTGCTACAAGCAATCAAAGCAGCTGGTTATATTTTCAGTGTGCTCATGGTCTCCCTACCAGGATTCCCCCCAAAATTGAGGGCAAACAAGGGTCCAGTTAGCCCGACCCTGCTCCTCCCTGGGGCTCCCCAGCAGCTTCCCATGGCCAGCATCAGAGCTAGGTTCGCGCCCAGCACTCTGCCTGCGCTGGCTGGGGTGTGCGCTCCGGCTTTGGGATAACACCAAACGCAGCCTGCACTGTGGCTTCTCCTCCTCTCCTCAGCCGCATGGCTGTGTAACCTGTTTAACCCACGCCTGAGCAGTCTTTTAAAGGTGTTTGCGGGAAAGTAAAACAGCAGGGAGCCCCTCACAGTGCAAGCACACTGAGAACTGCGCCCTGTTTCCGTACGGCACTGGTACCCTTTCTCTACCCCGCTCCCCTTCTCAGCACAGATGGGTGCGATCGGTTCAGCAAAGGTCTGGGTACCTTTATTCTGCAATTTAACAGGATTTTCTAGAAACTCAGCCATCAGTTCTGAGTGAAGAAAAATGCTTTGCTGAGCTCCCTGCTCTTTCCTTTCTAGGCAATGCTCTGCAGATAGAGCTGCACACCTCCACCGACTGCAAGGGGAGCAGCCGGGGCTGGGCAGCTCTGTCAGCCCATTTCTTTGTGTTTCTCCCCAGAGATGCAGATGCCCAGGCTGGGACACACCTGCCTGACAAGCCTGGACTCACTGAACTATCTTGATATGTTTTGTTGGTGGTGGGTTGCTGGTGTTTTTCATGATGTACTTTTTCTAAGAGACTTGTAAGACTAATCCGGTATTCCTTTGCAACCTGTTCTCATTCCCAGATTCAGTTGCGTTCCAGACACATCAGCTCCACAGTATCTTCTGTGCCCGACCCTAATTACACTAACACGTACGGGTCCTGCCAAGCAGAGAGTCCCGCTGTGCGAGGCGTGGATCGGCGGCTGCAGCTCCATGTCCAGACAGAGAGGCACCACGCAACAGCTAAAGGGCAGGAGAAGTCCTGCCACCCCCATCCGAAGGGCTGGGAGGGGACGCATGCCCTGCTGAGTGAGCAGGACAAAGCAGCTAATGCAGCCAAAATCCACATCCCTTTCTCTGACGACTCAACCTGCAGTGCATCCTCCTCCTCGCATGCAATACGTGGCTACAGCCTCACCCCAAGCCACCCACCTTTTTTGGTCTCACTATGCTATGAGTTGCCTGTTGTTTCCCACTCTGTTGGGATGGGTTCAAAACGCTGATTAGTTACAGGGAGGAAAAAAAAGCATTAAGAAAAATATATTTATAGACAAATTAATATCCGTGTCAAATCAACACTCTTCACCTTAACTCTGCAACCTCTCAAAATAAATTTACGGTACTGGCTTAAGGTAGGGAACCCCAGAGGAGATCAACTATTAGCTATGTAAGATTCCCAGACCTATTGTCTGTCTCGTACTTCCAAAAGCAGAGAAAGCATTACCTTCAAGAGGTGCTGGGGTTGAATATTTTATGAAGCTGATCTGTACTGCATCTTTCCGATTGTCTTTGTTTGTGATAGAAAGCACAAACAGGCTGGCTAAAATCACTCTTCCCTACATTCATGATTAAAATATCTACAAGACGTGGACGTACTAGGCACATTTTCAACCAGGGAAAAAGTAGCAGATAGGAAAATTAATATAGGTATAGCCCTAGACAGAAATTTTTTTTTCCTAATCTGCCCTGAGACTCGGCCTCCTTGATAAAGTATTTCAATAGCGTATTTTAGGTGTGAAGTTTTTAAACAGACACATTGCAGAAATAATAAAGCCCTAACACACACCATCGCTGATAAATCAGCTGTTAAAGCGACACTTGGGATGGGAACTGCCTACTGTCACATTACTGAATTCACTCTTCTGCATTGCCGTTTACATACCAGGAACGACACCGGCACACAGGCTCACATTTAAATGCACGCCTGGAGGCGCACAGTTTCCAAAAGCAGATCAACAACAGTACGACTCCGCATCTTGGGGATTGCAGAGCTCCTCAGAAACCTACCTGGAGGCTCTACAACACCTCTGGAGCTCAGGTTCACATGCCCTTTGTAGCCAGGTCTGCTGCAAGCTATAAAAGGGGCCCGGGTCCTCACGCAAACGCCCGCAACCCAGCCTAGGGGTGGGTGGCGAGGGGGACAGAGGAGCAGCCGCGTGGAGGAAGGATGCTGGGTCGGGTAATGCACCCAAGGACCTGAAGCACCAGGAGGAAAAACTACTGCCGCAGAAGTGCCACCAATGCCGTGGAAAACCAAAGAAGCCCAAAGGACAGGCAAGGGCAGTAGTGCTGTTATTCAGACTATAATCACTGTGGGCATGGAAGAGAAGTTTTCCATAATTCCAGGGGATTTTAATGACAATTAAATAACCTGTCATTATCCTTAATACCATACAGGTGAATTGAACTTTGCCTACAGAAGCAGCGGTGGCCAAGGTCAGTAATGAAAGAGGTCGATATGAGAAGCCAGCGCAAGAGCAAAGCCCCACATTTTCAAAGACAACTCCTGCGGCATTTTATACTTTCATATGACAACGGTGTCTAAAAACAATCATATTTACAGCGTAACAGTAAATACAACTGCTTGCTTCCAGGCATATTCTTTGAAACTCAATATGTGCTGATAAGTTTAACAGAGAAACTTTCATTCCAGCACAGCTAAAAAAAAAACTGCATTCTATCACTTACGGGCAGAGATATTTACCCCAGATCCCAGCTGCAAACCAGCTATCAGAGTCAGGCCGTCTGCAATGCTGTAGTTAAGACTGTCAGCACTTCCATTACTGCCCTGTTCCTCTACTGAACAGCTCGTACCTTCATTCGTAACAAAAAGTTGCTCTGGGCTCAGGTTTGACATAAGAGTCTTAGCTGAGCAACATCAGTGTTTTAAAAATAAACTTTAAAAACCCAGTGGCCATTCTCTTTTAGTGACAATTGCCAGACAATGGGCTTACTTGGCTTGGATTTTTTTCCTCTGCGCTCCTATAACTCAAAAATGTCTCTAGAGCAAAAAAAAAGAAACACTCAAGTATTAAATAATCAAGAGCAGTTATGTTTAAATAAGCACCTAACTATATATGGCACTAATGAATTCAAACAGCTCTATCAAGTACAAAAGCACTGAATGGCTTTGCAATGCTCAGTGATTTTTTATTTTAAAGGAAGTCAATTTATGTTCTGGTTTGGCAGAGGATGGGCAGATTATGGCTCTACTGCCATGGCTTGCGTTGACTTCAGCAGTGCTCCATCTACTTGTCCTCCCACAAACACATTTGCAGTAGACAGATCAAGGTCTCAATATTCGATAATATAACTGACACTCATGTTCCTTCACTGTATACGTGGACATCTTCAAGAAAAAGGGCATTTTTATTGTTATGCCAATAAAACAAGGATATGGGAGGACAAACACTTACCCTTTCAGGACCACACAGCAATGCACGTGTTGTGTGTGCTTGCAAAACCTGGCATACAGCCTGTAAGGGCAACGTTTCTCTTCTGCCTTAGCATCTATAAGCACAGCAGGTTTGCTGGTGCAAAACATGTTGGATGGTTTTGCTCACAGCTGAACATGTCGACTGATCTTTAGAGACCAAATAGGCTCACATTACATGTAGAACTAAGTTTTGTTTCTTACTGCCTTGGAAATGCCAACTGGGCTTAGAGTTGAGCTGGGTTTTCTCTCTCGTATACATCATTACCACCTGTAACATGAATTTTCCAATTCACCTGACCTCAAGCTAAACCTACAGTACATCTCTGCTTCTTTGCTGTTCCAGAGAGGGTTGACAGGTCCTGACCGATGGGAGAAGAGCCTGCCCTGGCTCCACGGCAGCAGAAGTCGTACCCAGCAGAGCTGCTGCCCCCGGGACCCTGTCAGCTGGAACCTCCCTGTGGTCCTGGGGACAGGAGAAACACTTGGCAGCCTGCTGTAAAACAGGGATTTTCTGCAGAAAGGGGCTAAGCCATGCAGGTTGAAAGCCATGGTCCTGCACTGTACCCTGGAGCCTAGCGTGCAGCCCACGAGTCCTGCCCACATCCATCTGCCCGGGTGACCAACACCAAAACCCAGCCCTCAGCCACAGCCTCCTCCTGGTCACCCCAACACAAGAGTAATCCAACTTATTGGAGATTAGGTCCCAAAATCCCTTCTTAGCAACAAAGAGAGCTTGCACCACGTGTGCCAAACTACCCAGGGGGTGTGAAACCGCCCGGGCGCCATCACGTTATTTCACAGCCTGCATATGTGCGGTGGCACGTCTCGGGCAATCACCAAGCAAAGATGGCACATAAAACAGCACAGAAGAGTGCTGCTGGCTGAATGCCACAGAGCTCCAAATCCATAAGCTGACACATTTCCACAGTCCCCCAAAAAGATAAGAGTTAGTTACAGTGCAAGTACTACAGTGACCTACATAAACACAGTTCTTTTGTAAACAGGAGTCAAGAATGATAGGAACAAGCAGCTAACAGGGAAATGGTGGCAGATTTTAATCATTGTTGGCTTTAAGCAAACTATAACAATATTTCCGCACCTTTGCCCCCATCCCCAACTCTAACCTACCTGCACGGAGCAGCTCAATTGTGTCTCAAGAAAAATCTCCTCTGCAAAACAAGCGTTATATTACCACCGTCCATTTGTCCTTGGCATTCAAACAGAGCAGCAGGATTTTCTGAACAAGAAAGCCTCAGTTTCTTGGAGGCTCAGAAATTAACAGAATGTGTTTTTAAAGAGTCAGGTCACTCCTAATAAATAAGAAATAACCTCATCCCTGGGATTAAAGGCGTCCCAAAACTGGAATGAGCTACGAAAAGAGGGAAAACCAAATCTCCTTTAGCAAATCAGGAAGCCGGGGATGCCACAGTACACACCCCCACTTGGCACCTGTTTGGAGGTACATTTTAGCGATGTTAAAGGATGACTCCAGACCCTTCTGCTCTGACCTACCTGAAAAGAGGCAAAGCCCTTAACTGAAGCCCAGGCTGCACAAACACCACTTTCAACTGCTACCAAAACTTTTAAAAATCATAGAATTGGGGGGAGAAAAAGGGAGGAGCTGGTAATTGGAGCATTTGGGGTTTGTTGGCTGGAGAACAGGGGTAGGTTGGTTTCAACATGTAGAGCTAGTGGTACACAACCGAGCCCTGACGTGGCAGCAAACTAGGGGAACTGCGGAAAACCACTCACGGTTGTCGAGAGCTTTCCTTCATTCTTCTGCACGTAGACGATTGCATCCCGCACGAGGGAGAAGAGGTTCAGGAGGACATGCTCCATGTCATAGATGCCATGCATGCCTTTGGTCAGCCCCTCCAGCGACCCGATGTACTCTCGCCAGTGGTTATCTATCTCTACGACGCCCGCCAAGCATCCTTGCATCACTGCGCCACAGTAGCTGGCACAGGGCTTGGCCAGGAGGAGCCCCTGGCAGTGGGAGCAGTACCACATCTTTAGCAGGGCTCGTCCGCAGTCCTTGCTGAATTTTAAGTGGTCAGTAGTGTTTATCACCTCGATCCCCAGGTTGAGCGCCTGCAGAAAGACTCGCGTAGTCTGCAGCGACTTGGACACCTGTGTCATCATCATCTTCGGGTAGTTACCAAAGACTTTGAGGTCTCTCCTGGCTCCCCGCAGGCATTCAGTCATTTCCACAGAGGGATCGGGGAAGCCGGGATTAATCAAGTGAGAGTAAACCAAAGGGAATAAACTGTCAAAAAATTCATTTATCATGTCATTAACACTGATGTCAGAGCCCAATATGTACAGCGAGACGTCAGTAAAAAGTTCTCCAACAAACTTAAGAGCTCTGGGCCCCATGCTCTGGTAGTGGGTCCTAAACATGCTGTTGGTGAAGTTTCTTGCATGCCGTACTACAATTTCAAAGGCTTCTGCAAAACAGAAGAAAAAAAGAGAAGTTATTAAGAGACAGTGAGCTCAGGAACAGGGAGGATAACATTGTACTGCATTGCTGGTGCAAAGGCTGGTCCCATCCTGCCCGCTTCGGGTCACGCACCCGCTGGCAGCCGTGCCTGCTGCAAAACTGACCAGCATCAGCAATTTTCAGGGGAAATGCATACGTTCTTTAAACACAAGCTACATTTCAAAATGGCAAAAACTATGATCTAGTTAACATTTCAGCTTTTAAAGAAAATATTGATTCAAAGAAAGGTCTAGACTGCAATTTCTTTCTCTCCTTCTTTCATATTGATTTGAAATTAACAGGAATTCTATCTCGAGACTTAATTTAAGGCAGAGATAAATGTTTGACAAACTGTACAGTGTTTAAAATCAGGAAACAGTAAATGCTGACATTCCATTATGAAAAGGAAAATATTTATAGGAGCTTAATCACAGACGATATTTGGACTCAACCCCCAGCACCCGCCCTGCACTAAGTGTCCTCAAAGCCACTTGAAAAGCCCCTGCAGTGCTGTAGCTTTCCCAACTGCACCAGGCTGAGCTCAGCTGCAGATCCAACGTTTCATCTGCCCTGGACATGAGCTGCTCCATGGTCCAAAGCGATGCTGAGAGCCGGTGACGCAGTGTCCATCTGTGGGTGTCCAGCCAGGACCACTCTCCCACACATCAGGTTGTGCCAAACTGCCCCGTGAAGCTCAAGTTTTACATGGAGACCATCAATTTGCTAGGAAAAGCCAGGGTGCATTTTGCCCTCTACACCCTCAAAGACTTGAGGGCTTTCTGCCCACACCTCCTCCACGCGGCGAGCAGGAGAGCCTCCAGCAGCACAGTCACTGCGCAGTTATTCCCTTAATTACAGCCCTCCTCACCAGGAGGCTTCCAAAATATCCATTCCCAGGTATGTAAAGACAACATACCTACACGCACCCCAGTTTGCAAGTTAAACCATTAGAAGGGGAGGCCACCAGTGCAAACTAAAGTTGTTTTCTTTGGCCAACTCTCTCTACCAGCCTGTGTCCCACCCTCCAGGGTACTATTCGTAAAATGCTAAAAATAATGAACAGCCTCTCAGTTCACAGGTCACTGACACCCCGCAATGTAACCGCTCTCAACTGTGTCACTCTGGAAACACACATCCTGGCTCAATTTGCATGAAAATTATTCATGTTCAATAATTAAAGAGAATGTTTAATTTTTAAAACCATAAGTGTTATTTTTCCAATTTGTTAAGGCTGGGATGCAGCTGAGCGTGGCCTGACGCCTCTCCACGGGGGTTCGGTATCAACACTATCACAAGCAACGTCAGGCCTTGCGGCTCGCCCTGCATAACCTCGTGTTACTCAAGAGCTTTTGAGACCATCACATCTCCAGGACTTCCAACTCTTTCTTCCCGGGTGCACCCTGTGCAGGCACACCTGGAGAGACAGGGACCCAATGCTGTTTGCTGCCCCCCACCCCAGCATGCAGAAAGCTGCGGTGTAAGCAGCGATCAAAGCAGAAATTACCGATATACTTTTGCAAACAGTGTCTCCATCCCATCTGGTGCCTGCACATCTCCCGGGGGTGCCACTGAAGCATTCTGTCCACCCGCACCAGGACTGCCCCAGCAAGCCCAGAGCAACCGACTGCATTCCCAGATGACAGCAATCCTTCCTAACACCACAGATTGAGGGATGCAGCAGCACAAGGACACAGAGCCCCTTCTCTCCGTGCCTCCCTTGCCACGACAGCAGGCATCTCGCTCTTCACACCCCTACAGAACATTGCAAAGCTCTCCAGGCACAACGGCACGTCCGGCATGGAGTGGGGTAGACGTGTGGGCTAGGCAAGCAGAGCAAATTCTGGTTGCACTGTTGTTAAAAGTTTTAAAACAAAAAAAGTTGCCTTAAATAGGGCACATGGATTACAAAACTTTTTTTCCTTCTTTATCCTCAAGAGCATCAGAACAGCTTTTTCCTCAAAGAGCACAAAGCACTTTTTGGGCCAGTGTTTTTTTGACAGCACTGCAGACGATGCCAGGATTTTCATGCTGTGCCTCACCGTTCGCCTTTAACCTCTTCTCTGTTAGTTCCCTTAGAAAAAGTCATCCCGCTTCCCTTTCCTCGCTCCTCTCTGCTTTGCAAGTTACCATCAGAGCCAAGAGACTATCCACTGATTAGAAAAATATTCCAAGCTCCTATGCAAACCTCCTACGGCGAGAAATGCTTCAGAAAGGAATCGAGAACAGCGGCATATCAGAAGAGCATGCACACACAGTCCCACTGCTTTAAAGGTCACGACATGCACATAATTTTTATCATAATAACTGGCTAAGAGTGTCTATCTTATCCGCCTCGGAGCCTTTGCATATATCCATTAGAGAGCACAACAGGGACTATAAAAGCACATGGAGCCTCCTGCTGCCCTATTAATAGATGCAGGAAATAATAAAACTTTGTAAAAAAAAAAAAAAGTCTTACACATCCAAAATCTCTCACACCCTACTCCCCAGTAGTTGCTTATTCTGAAATATTCCTCGCAAAGGGCTGGCTGCAAGAATATTAAAGCCCCAGCTGCCAGCAGCAGAAGTGACCCACGGCCAGACTCTGAGCACTTCAAAGAGGAGGAGACTTTGCAGGTCATTCCCCCATGCTCCCACGAGCGAGCCTCATGGGGAAACGGAGGGGACACCGCATTATAGAAGCAGCACAGGCTTCTGCTCCCCCATAAAATCCCACAGCCTGGATTTGCTGCTGGCAAAATCTGCCCTGCTCATAACATGGCATTATTGAAACTCCTGTTGCTGGAGGACAATTGAGCCTTTTCTTTCTCCTGTTTATTTCAAGGATATTTAAAAAAAACACGCAATTTAAGGCAGCTGGTTTGCAGGTCTAGCTGAACAGAGTAAATACCTTAACAGCACTGATAAAGCATAGCATCGGACTTGCACCCAACTTCCAGCAGTCAACGGTACTGCACGGCAGAGTGGAGCTCACGTCTTACTGTCTCCATCACCATAGCTCCGCACACACAGCAGAACTCAATCATGCTACGTGGTTATTTATCTGCTTTTAAAATATTTTCTTATGTGATTAGTAGGAAAAAAAAAAAAACACCACCACTAAAAAGCACTTTTGCATGCACTAAAATTTAAAGAGCCCTGATCCATGAGCCTGGCTTGGGGAGATGACAGCCTGAGCTGCCACAGACCACCACACCAGAAAGTCAGTCCTGCCTGGGTAGGACTGACTTAAGCACATTTCATCTTAAGCACATTTCATCCGCAGCTACCTAAAGGTGCTGCACACATACACAAATTGTACTCCAAAGTCATTTCAGTCAGCACAGGAACAAAACCTGGGAGCAACTTAACCATGCACAGCACCACGGTGCTCTGTCCTAGGATGGATGGGAAGAACCACACCGTGCCCGGGTGAACCAAAGGGACTGTATGCAGGGTATGAGCCAGGGCACCGCCAGCAAAGCATCGTACCTGCTGCACCGGTACCATACATCTGTTGACTATCTCTGTCAAGGGCAGTTTATCAGGGCTCCCAAAGGATGCATGAAAGCTGAAACTCTACTCTAGACCACAGTTATCAGGCATCTGTTGAAAAGCACGGGCTATTACTTATTTTTCCAGCAGGACTCTTGCTGAAGCACTGGGAGAGGAATTGCTGCCCGGTTCCAGTGGCCAGGAGGGAAGGACTAACCTGCTTTCAAAGTGCAAAAGCTTCCAGAACGCAGCCCAGGGAGAGCTGCATGGCCACTACAAACTGGCAATTAGAGAAAAGAAAATAAATTGTAAAAGAGCATAGCAGTGCCCTGAGTGGGGATTACTGGCAGGAGAAGGAAATCACTGCATTCTCAGCTCAGATAATAAAAGTCTGCTGCTTAGTAAAAACGCCAGCTTTCCTGAGAAGGCGCGTTCGCTCCTGAGCTGCAGCTACTTCAAAGGGGCCGATGCTGGGGCCGGAGGAGCTCCGGATTAACGCGCTGGCTCCCGCAGGCTGCAGGAGGCTCCAGCCGAGTCTGGGACTTGATGGGTTTATTTAAGAGATTACGTGATGCAGTCGCCTGAACCGCAAGGAGCCAGCGAGAGCAACCCCAGCGAGCCATTCCCGCACGGCATCCCCCGGAGAGGCGAAAGCCAAAATCCGATGGCAGCTGCAGAGCTGGAGCAGTGACAGACAGCATCCAGCCCCGATCCAGCACCCCCAGGTCTGAGCTCAGCGGGTGCAGCTTCACAAGCAACTGAAGGTGTTTGGAAAGGTGCTGCTGCCAGGAGCAGGGAGGTCTGTCCTCCCTCTGCCCTCCCATGCCAGCTCACCAAAAACCAGCACCACAGCAGCCATCGTTGCAACCACGTGGAGCCACCTCCCTGCGCCAGCGCAGCCGTGGGGAGAAGGTGTGAGCTGTCACAGAGGGGAAAGCGGGATCCACCATGGCAGTCAGACACCAGGACATGCCGTGGGCTTCGTGCCTGCCCCTCCATTACTGTGCCACTGGTTTTGCTGTACAAACAAGCTTCCCACGTGGACAGCTGCCCTTCTCTGTGCATCGCACAGCACAGCACAGCACAGCAGTCCTCTTGGCAAAGGCACGCTAAAGATGAGGGAGCTCCACAGCAAAACGTGCTGCATTAGCAGCCCATCGTCCATAGGGCATCTTGTAAGGGAACAAAGTGGGGTGGAAGTGCCGGATTATGTGACATCCGGTCACCCCCAGCACATGGACACCAAGGGGTTAAAACTGCACCTACAGCCTTGATTTTACTGTTTCTTGACATCTGGGCACACAAACCATGCAACCATAAAGCTCCCTCTGAGCAGGGAAGCTCCCACCATGGCTGCTCCCCCTGCCCGCCAGGAGCTGAGCTCCCAACTCCCATTCGCACCTTTGCGAAAGAGTCTTTTCCTAAGAACCGTGCAGCTGTCTCCGCACATTTAAAGCCTTATCTTGACCATGTAGAGATACATCTTCACAGAACAGGAACTACAACACGTTTGTTATTCCACTGCCAAGAGCTAGTAAAGACAAGGCCCCGTTTTATTTTTTGGGAGACAGCCAGGCAAGTAATCCCAGACAACGTCACGGTGTCACCATCATGTTGCCACCTCCTCATAAAAGCTTCAGGGCCAGATCCTCCAGGACTTTGTGGCAGAGTGGCGAATCCTCACAAACTATCCCAAACTGTAAAACAAACAAGAAACTGATTTCCGTGCAGCAGAAACCTCCCCTGAGATCAACACGGATCACTGGCATCCAGCTGAATTTCTCTCCCTGCAGGTGATGACGCATTTTGTGACTCACTGCACCCTTCCCAGGGTGCTGCCGCTTGGAAGCGCCCCGAGCCGCAGGCTGCAAGGCCGCACGCAGCGCTTCCCTGTCCTGCTCACCAGCTCTATGTACAAAAACGCACTTTAAACACCTTTTGGATGTGAATGCGCCCCTTCTCCCTCAATAAATCTCATCTATGGATGCGACTGCTCCAGGGCAGCGAGTGAACCAGCTCCTCAAGCTCAGCGGATTTGCTGAAGTCCCTCTTTCAGGCTCCGATGGCTGCCCCCGCATCCTTGGGTTTGCTCCCCAGACCCCTTCCCTGGCGGGTCCCTACTCACAGGACCTGGCACCGAACTCTCTGTGCAAGGCCCAGCAATCACTGCGGGGCCAGAGAGCCCTCGGCCCGGCCAGACTTCACCTGCTGAGCTGCCCCGGCTCCTCCTGCTCTCTGGCCTTCCCTGCCCACACTAAAACCTCATTTACTGCCTGTGAAATGACGTATTGATGTAAATCCCTCTCCCTTCGCTCCTCAGGACACAAATCGCGTCAGGAGAGAACCAGGCACTGAGATCCCTCAGCCCACGGGAATCGTTTCCATCCTGAGGCAAAAACATGGGTCTCCAGGCAGGGTGGTGGAAATTCATCAGTTAATTAACCTGCTCCTAACGCAATCGCTGCATCCCCCCTCAGGTCCAAGGTTTCTAAACCTTTAAAAGTCCCATACACCTAAAACCCAAAAAAGCTCAGCCCCCCCAAAAAACACCAATGTTCACGGATAGGAATTCAAACGTTCATCAAGGAGGTGGTAAAAGTTTTGATTTTTTTGTAAGCTCGCCAAATATTTTCTGACACGGCAACTGCCGCAGTACTGCTAGGAAGCAGTGAAAGAAGCCACAGGCATTCACACGTGAGTGAGCTCTAAAGGAAATACTTCTTTAATATCTCCCATGAATCAGACAACTTCAGACTCATCGCAGCAGCCTGTGTTCCTGAAAGACACACAAGAGCTCACCGAGAGAGAAACAACTGTTTGCAATAACAGCCTGGCTGCCACCGGCGCTACTGGTGAGATGAACCGCCAGTCATTTTTCAAACAGCAGGTAATATTTATTTACAAACTTGGAAAAGGTTTGCAATATATTGAGCAGAAAGGAAACAAAATCCAAGAGATTTTCCCCTGGCAGCAATAAGAGCAGACTCCAGATTTGTTCTGTTATGATTTACACTACACTGCAAGTTTTTAACAACATTATCTGGAGACAAAAGCTCTTCTAAGCAGCGTAATTACTTTTGTCTGTGGCATTACAAAACCCATCAGATGGTGCCACTGCTGCTCTTACAGGGTTTGTTTCTCTGAGCACATTTGGGTTTAGAGCCTAGGAAATGCTTTTTTTCCAACTATGACACAGCCTTTTGGATTACTTTTACAATATTGTGACTATAAAAATTATGGACTTGAGCTCTCAAGCTTATGAGATTAGCTTCAAAGCATTAATATTACAAATGAGAACAATTCAGTTATGCCGTCTTCCAAATTTTAAGCCATCAAGGTTTGCACTTTCTACCTTTGCTCCATTGCCACCAGACCAAGAGAGGAAAGGTCTCTGTCCAGTCTTTAAATGAGAGGGGGCTTCTTCCAGCTCCGTGCCCACCACCCTCGCTCCCACAGGAGCCAAGCTAAAAGTTTCCAAAGCCAGTGCTGCTCACCAGCCAAAGCCAAATCATTATGCTCTTGTCAGAAAAGTGTCTTCTCCTAATTGTCTGTGCCTATCAAAACGCCAAGCTCCAAAGCCATGTATTTTTAATTGCTCAGCTTATCTAGGGCCCTGGCATTTTGAAATACACTCCCTGAAGTTTCTAATAAAAATACTGTATGCTAGCATCTCATTATACCCACTCAAAACGCCCTGAAACTGCGCTCCTATTATATTCTAGGTAACAGTCCGACTGTTAGGCAATTAGTCACACCATGGTTCACCCATTTATTATTTATATCCCGCGCACAAAAACTTTGTTAATGCGGACAGCAGAGCCCACCAACACAAGCTGCTACAAGCCCAAAAGCAAGGAGACAAGAAACGCTGGTGCCTGCAGCTCCCCACTTTCAAGCATCCTCTCGTGGTGGTCAGTGCCTGGACCAGACCCTGCCTGGAGGGAGTTCAGGGCAGTGCTCCGTACCCCGTGCAGGCATCCGCATCTCACGACAGCAAAAGCCAGGTTTAGGGATGCTGGGGGGGATCACAGGAAAGCAGCTTTTCTTTTGAGGGGCACCGGGATGCCTTGAGAGATTCCTGGAGACCCGCGGGAGTACCCACTTCAATGTAGGAAGCCCACACTCTTAAGTGAAATTTAAAAGAAAAAAAAAAAACAAAAAAAACCACCAAACCAAAAAAACCCAAAAATACCAGTCTCACAGCAAACACTCTTCAGAATGACCCTGCAGTAAAATCCTTTCTGGGGCTTCGTGCTTGAACACGTGGCTGTGGCGCTTTTGATTAAATATGGGTTGCACGTCTATTGTATAATTTGTTTTCCTGAGCATCAAGAAATATTCTGCTTTGTGCCATGACAGATGTGCGAATGCTTAAGAGATTCCTGAAAAATTAATAATGACAAAGTTAAAAATGCAAACAGTCAGGGCTGGCACAAGTGGTGGATGAACATGATTCTTTATCAAAACCAAGGGGAATGGGAGGAATAAGGGCCCGGAGAAGCAGGCTCAAACCGAGCCCTGGGAGCACAAGTAGGAAAAGCAGAGACAGAGGGATGCAAGAGGCTTCTGCAGCAAAAAGGTAGCTCTGTTGTGCTGGTAACCTGTCAGACCAAAGATAAACGCCTCCCCATGCCCCCATCCTGGTGCTGAAGCCCACATAAGGGTTGGGGTTCAAGTGTCCAGGCTCTTCTTCATCACTGGGCACCAGTGTAGGCATGCACCGTGCAGCAGAACCACTGGGGAGAGGCACGGCAGAGCCCAGATGCAGGAGAGCCCGAGGACGAAGGGAAGCCTTTGGCTTGGAGAGCATCAAACTCTGCACCCACCATCTGTGAGGGGTGAACGCCGCTCCTGCAGAAGTGATTTACTGCAAAGGAAACTGTGGTTTTATCCTCATCCAGTGCTCTCCGAGGCAGCTGGGAGCGTGCACTACAGAGAGCAAGAAACAAACTGCTGCTCCACAGGGCAGGGACCGCCGGGGTCAGAGCGGTCTCGCCCCAACCCAGCCCCGTGGGAAGGCAGCGGGGAGTGCTGAGCTGGCAGAGCTCGGGGTCAGCCGACAAGGAGTTCGCTTTCAGCCACAACGCAGAAATATGTACACTCCAAATATTTCATATTTTCCTCTTTCCCTCTAAAGGGGAAAAGTTAATTAAACCAATCCCACGGAACAGAAAATAAATCACTGAAAACAGCACCACCAGGCTTTTGTTGTGTTATAATTATATCAATAACATGCCCAGAACTAATGTCACATCACTGGGGAACTTTCACCTTCACCATTTTTTTTTTACCCCAAATATTTACACTCTGCTTCTAGTCTCTCTTACCTCTCCAATTTGCTGCAGAGACGACAGTCTCCATCTACAGCTCTGCTCAGCCAGGGAGCACAGCCCAGCGCAGCAGGAATAGCTTCAAAAACCCCAGGAAAGGGGCATTCCTGCCCTGGGTAACCAAGCAGAGATATCACAGACCCAGGTGGTTTACCACTGCAAAGCCACATCTGGCATTGTTTTGTTTTGGTTTTATTTTTAAACACAAAGTGCACTTCCAAAAAAGAGAGGAGACACAAAGAAACCAGCACTTGGTCACCCCCCCAGCCATATTTTACTAATTGGAGGCTTCAACATCCACCTAATGGGGTTATAAAGATATCGAAAAAGCAGCGTGCCTCTTAAAAGACAAATGACAAGCCACATTTCAAGCAAAGGGCAAGTGATTCCATACACTCCCTCCCAAATTTACAAGCCAAGCATTTCTAAAGACCAGGACACCAGTTTGTGTAGTTCCTCCATTTATTTTAAACTAAAAGTTATAAGCCATTTCTGAAAAAATGCATGCTTAGCAAATTCCTTTATTCATCAGAATAAGTGAAGATAAAGCAAGCCACTAGGTCAAGTTGAGCTTGTATTCAAAAATTTGAAAAAAGTCTTTGGAAGTGCATTGGTCTCAGTAACTTTAGAGCAAGGCAGATCTGAGACGGGTTTTCCAGGCTCCCTTTCATTCCAGCGGGCTTTTATCAGCCTGTTAAGTCTCCAACAATGGAGAGCAGGCTATTTATTTAAGAAGCAAATTCCTTCCTTTATAATCTCCCCTGGCCAAATTCTCTTTAAAGTAATCTCAACTGTCTGATGAAAAGCAAATGGCAGAAGATCAGTTCTTGATCCCTATAGTAACACGAAGGACTTGCACTTATTTAAGGGCACCTGTTGACTGTTTCTTAGTCACTCCAGCCCCTTTATTTCTGATTTCAGCTTCCTACCTGTGCTGGCAGAACCTGAGAAAGGTTGCTCAGTAACATCCCGCAACCAACATCGGCGTAACTCTCTTCCACTAAAGAGTGGCTGTTCCCAAGACACAGAACAGTGCCCAGGCTCTCAAAAGCAATTTAGTGATTTTTAAGCCGATTTGGTCTCAAGACACCTCAGAGAAGGACAGCGGTTTCCAACGTGGAAATAAGACCGTGGATCATCTCAGCAGCACAAATGTAACCAGCCCCTCCGAGGGTCCCTGGCAGCATCCAGCTCGCTGGGCACACACAGAATATTTTAGCAGCATCTTGCTCAATGCAGAGCAGGATACCCACCCAAACCCCCATCCTGTCTGAGATGCCATGGGGACACACAGGACACCATACCCACACCAGCACCACTACAACAGGGCTCAGGACATCCCAGACACACAAACCCCAGGCACCGTCTCCACCCATAGAAGAGAGGACCTACCCATGGCCCCAGCTTCCCGACTTAGCACTTTCTAAAAACTGGACTCACTTCCTTCTTCCCTTCTTCTGCAGTATCTTGAGCGGAGTCGCCAAAAAACCTGGCTGTTTTGCTAGGGATTTGGGGTATTGTTTGTTTGTTTTGGGGGAAGGGTGGTTTGGGGGAGTTTTGGGGGTTTTTTGGTTTTGGTTTTTAAGTTGATGCATGGGCAGGTAGGTCCCTGCCCAGGGAAGAAGCAGAGGGTGAGACATCACAACCTGGTAGCGCCAGTTTGGCCCCTGGCTGGGCCATCCCCAGCATCCCACGTGGCTCCTGCATCCCCCTTGCCCTGGCTCAAAGCCCTGTTTTGATTAACATTCATTTTAAAAGGAAGATGTTTTATCGTCTCCTTACTCCGTCCTGTAAGAGCAAGGCAGCCGTTGTAACGGGAGCTCAAGATGATAATTTGGCTTTCAAGAGCAAGGCTCACAACCACTGCTGCCAGAAATCGATCCGAGGCTCCACCGCCCGCTCCAGATGGGCTTTCCTTCAAGAACATGAATAATCCTCTGCAAAGTAATGGCACTATTCATCTCTCGAAAGTTCCTTGCAGGCTTAACTCCCTTGCTGAACAGGGAGCCACGTGTTCAGCTGCGTTCCCAGTAAATTAAAATTCAGCTTGTTCTTTTTCTAAAGAGAAACACGACGAGTATCGATCGATAAATTTACCGAAAGTTTTATGGCGGCTGGTTTTCTCAGTAATAGAGCAACCACTGCTCAGACATGGTTTAACGCATAATCTCCAGATCAATATAACTTTTGATTTATAAATAATGATAACAAAAGGAGCAAGGACAAATATGCTTGGGAAAAAGTAAACACTTTCTCCGATGGATACTTGTAATCTTCAAAATAAAGACCACGTATTTCAAAGGCTGCGTGTGGAAACCAACACGGAATATATTATCTAACGAAGTTGAAGATTCATCTTCATCATTACGATGTTCCGACCCGTCTATTCTGCAACTCCTAGTGCATAAGTATGTGACCCCCTTGGTGGCATTTGCTAAGTATTAGCTTCTCATAACTCCAGAATCCTTTTTCCCTAAAGAAAAGTTACCACCCAGAGACATCTCCCTTCTGAACACTTCCACACACGGCATTTCCTTACTGCAAACATTATGTTTATTATGGAGCTTTTCCTAGGCGTGAAAAACACAGGTCAGAGAGGATTATAAATCCTATCACCTGACAATTTTTTCAATTACTGTGCATGTTAAAATGATGCTACCACAAATAGGTTGCAAGAGATATGCTGGAAAATCTATTAACTTGCTGTAAATCTATTTAAGTTGGGAATTCACGCCTTGCAGAATTTTACCATTAGTCCTGAGAATTAGTTTATTGCTGGTCAGGGAGGGCACAGCCCATGAGGGTCATTTCAAAGACGTACTGCACCATGGCCTGTCTAAAAAGGCCCTGATCCAGGTATTTAATGTGTTAGTGAGTCTTTGAGTAAGTGCTTGCATGCTTCCCTCTATAGAGATACTCTGCTGACTAAGAAAAGGCATCGCCTTTTTCTAAACCTTCACGTTGCTTCTCCTCCCTTCCACAGCCTCCTCTTGCAGTGGAAGCACTGACATATTTGAGTGGTTACAACAACATATGTACCATTATTCAGTTGCTTTGGGAATCAACACCTGATTTTTTTTTTTATACCCATGGAGAAAAATCAGGGGGGAAAGAGCTCAGGTTCAAAGATGGAGATTTCTGGTCCAAAGGCAACTGCCCTCCCTACCCCAAACCCCTGTTCGTGCCAGGAAGAATATTTCCCTTGAAAAGCTAGTCTTCGTTGACTTCTTGTCAAGAATAAAAAAAATCATGTCCTGTGAGGTCTGCACTTAACTGACTGGCTCAGGCATGTCAGAGATGGATCCTTCTTGATAACAGAGTAATGGGAGTTTTTACAGCCTCTAGAGACAGAAAGAAGAGCCAGCCCATTTTCCACTATCTGAATTGATCATTTGCTGTTTGTCCTCTGAAGACATCAGCGAAGGAGAGCTCATGGACTGTCAGCATCCACCATGGCTCAGCCGCTGCACAGCCTCCCACGCAAGCAACGTGAAAGGGATGGAGGGGAAAAGGAAAGGAATTAAACACCAGCAGCCCAGAGTTATGCCCACATCCCCACTGTGTCTCTGGAAGTTCACACAACCTGGCTGTTTTGATCTGACCTACAGCGTAGTAGAAAGCTCAGATCTGGGTTCAGACCTCCCTTGCCCAAGTCGTAGCCGAGCTCGAGCAGCATGCAGCACCATGGCATGGAGAAGAGCCTTGGAAAGAGAGAAGGGGAGACCTGTATGCCTGTGTCTGGCACTGGGAAAAAAATTGGCTCTCAACATGGATGAGGAGGAGCGAGCATCCTCTTTGCAGACAGTATCCCATTTTTATATCAAAATACATTTTCCTGTTTGAAGTAAATAGCATTCTCCTACACATGTCCTGGCTTTTCTTCAAAGTTTTCAGCTTTTCATACAAGACCCAAGGACTTTGGAAGGTGCTTTTCCCAAGGACCTTCCTGAAGGTGCCCCAGAACAGCCTCCCCCTGAGCCGGGACATAAAGGGCAAAGGACCAGGGCAGTTTTGCTCCAGCTGATGGGCAGTCTGTGACCCTTCATCTACAGGTGCCCTGAGCGCCCTTTAGTGAAACCTGCACCCGCTGTCCATCAGCTAACAGAGGGACCTTTGCAGGCAGGGAAAGAGCTGGGGCCAGAAAAGGAACAAAGATGTTCTACCACATCCCTGCACCCACAAAAGCCTTTCTGGAAAATACACTTGACCACGGCCGCATTGCAGCCCCATGGCCGCCCTCCCCACGTGCTTTTCCATTACAAAACACTTCACAGACTCCCTTCGTCTTCAGGGCAGATGGGGAAAGCAAGCGAGCAAAACCGACAGCATCGCCGGCACAGAGAGGGGCTGCTCAGCACGACGGTTGCAGCAGGCTCACGGAGGTTGAGTCAAAGGCAGGGTGAAAACGCTGCCAGCGAGCAGACGGGAAGGACTTGCTCTGTTGCTGACACTTCTCCCCAAATGCGGTGCATTCGCTGTGACAGACTTTGGAAAAGCTCCTCCTGACTTCCAGAAGCAGCAGCTCAAAACAGGTCCATGCAGACACGGACCCAGCTTTCTCTACAGCATACAAAGTCGGGCACAAAGCGCTCATTTTTCCCTTGCACGCAGCAGCCTGCTTTTCTATTGCTAAGCCCGCGATTGCGTTGCAAACCTCCCTCCTCTTTCTGTTACCGATTTGATGGCATTTTACATGCCCAAGAAATCTAAACTGCAATAAAACCACAGTGACAAAACCAAAGCTGGCAATGGAAAAAGCGGTTCCTGCCCAGCATGGCTGTGCAGGGAGCATGTTAAAAAGCTGTCTGGAGCAAGAGTCATTAAAGTTTGCAAACATGCAGCTCTCTGCTAACTCCCCCCAGACACCAAACCCCCCTTCGGCCCAGACAAAGAGCCCATGGACGCCAGGGCTGCAGAATGTCCCCATAAACACTTTCATTTTAAGCCAGTTTAACTGGAAAAAGGTCAAGACCAGTAACAGCACAACATGTGTTATCGGTTAAACAAAGTTAGCAGCTATCGGTTAAACAAATTTAGCAGCTATCGGTTAAACAAAGACCACTTAGACACAAACCAAACCAAAGATCCTCTGTATTTCAGGCACCCAGATGAATCTCTAATACCCTACTAAGCCTCTGTGTTTTATGTGCAGTCTCCATGAAGTCTACATTGTTGTTTTTTTTTTTTTTAATTGCACATGAATGAATTAGCCATCCAGATAAATAGACTACAATTTAAAAAAAACGGGTAACAACATAAAAATCTAGAAGCATCATCTACATCTCTGCTGCCCAGAGCAACTGCTGTGTTTCTGATTTCCCATCATCAAGTACCATCTAAATTATTGCCCAATTTGTATAGACAGCCAATAGACTATTTTTCTCCCCTAAAAGCTCAACTAGAGATACCTATTAAACACATATTTAATGAGAAAGCTTGCTCTTTGCATGCTGAATGTTTTCATATCATGTCATTTTAGGTATATAAATACAGTCAGGATTCAAACTGGCGTACTCCCCACGCCAGTAAGTGCTATTTGTAGCAAAGTTTCACCTTTGACAAAGGCTGAATCTATTCCCAGCCACTGGAATTGCTCTCACATCTTGCACAATCCGTGGTTTTCCTGAAGCCCCAGCTTTGGACAGAGCGGATTACACAAAGGCCTCGGTTTACAATTAAAAACCAAAACAATCCAGCCCTCGCTGCTGTGGGAAAAAGCTTGGAAATGTGACCTGTAGTGCTGGAACACAAGAAAAGCAAATGAAGGAAAACCTCACAATGTATCCTTTTTCAAACTTACCAATTTTAATACCGATCACATTGTTCTTAGGGCTTTAATCACAATTTCGTAATGCCCCGAGGTTATGGGAACTGAAAACCACATGCTTCCACAAATGAGACAGCAAAACATTTTGCAAATTCATCTTTCCTATGAAGACACTCATGGTTCATCCTAATCTTTACCTCCCCACTAAAGCAAAAATGTACCAAAGTCTCCCAAAGGCTTACTAGCTTCAGCTATGGGTGAAGAGCCACAAAAACCTCAGCTTTTTTTTTCCAGAATATCGGGGTAACCCTGCTCTGGGGGAGTCTGAGCCTCTACCTTTATAAATTAACAAAACTGATCAGTGTTAAAACATGGGGGTCTTACTCTTCCCCGTCTCCCAGGCTGACATGCAACTTATCCCCTGTCCTAAGAAGCGACACGTAAGCACACGATGCTATTTCAAACGGCCCCAGACCACAAATGATTCCTCCCAGATGTGGCACTGGAAATTCAGACGCATTTTCCCCACAGGCTGAGCAGCACCAGAGCCAGGAGGGTGCAGCCCCGACACCCCCAGCAAGGGCTGGGGCTGCCCACCCTCCCCGACAGCGGGGTGCAGATGGCACTCCCTGAAACAGCCAAATCTCAGCATTCGCCTCCAGAGCTAGGAAAGGAAAATTCAGGAGAAAAAGCTAATTTCCTTTGCTCCTGAATGAATTATCAGCTACAGCTCTGTCCTAAACAAAGCGTTGCTGCTGGCCTAAGCATGGAAGTGATGCAAACTGGACAGGAGAAAAAGGAGAGGTTGGAAGTGGCAGGTTCGTGGTTAGCAATGCCGGTACGTTAGCCTGCACGCAGCAGGAAAAAAAGCGGGGGGAGAATTACAGGAAACGTTAAGGGCTCCTCTCTGAGCTTTGCTACTTCACATTTTCTGCTGTTAAAGCTGAAAATCCCTCATGTGTGCACACAGTTATTCCAACACCACCAAGCTGTTACACCACTTTGTCATCCCCATGCAAACACCCCGAGCAGGGAGGCGCAGCTGCAGCCGTAAGCAGAGCGAGCCCAGGCCTCACGTGGAATAGATACGATAGAAATTCGCTTTTGTACGTCAAAAATCGAAATAATTGATTTCATAAAGAGAGGGGTCAGTGACATTCACTGTAAAAGGTGGTCATTTGTAAAGGTACTTCGATTTGGATTTGACTGCATGCACTCCTCCTACAACGCCGATACAAGGCAAAACGGCTTAAATAACCGGCCCCAGGAACGCCTCGGCTGGGTGCGGAGGTGATCTGCAGCAGCCACCCCAAGCCACGTGCAGAGCGGTCTCAGCCTGGGTGGGGAGCGCATCCCCACTGACACCTGCATCCCCACGCAGCCCTGCCGTGATGCTCCCACAGCCCCATCCTCTGCCAGAGACCTCTGATGGCCACCGCCAGCCAGGGAAAGGCTTGTTTCACTGAAGGACTTCATTTGAGGGTCGTCTTTGTGCTTATGCTGGATAAAAGAGGGTGGAGGGGGAAGACTGAAAGTATTTGCAAGTTCATTTAATTTTTGGTGCTTTTTTTAAACCATGTAAACAAACAGAGCATCACTTCCATTCCTCAATGGTTTTTGTGAGAGAGGACTGAAAAGTCCCCACAGCTGGTTCCTTCGCATATGCATCCGCTCTCAAAGTTCTTCTCTCGATCGAGAAAATGAACTGGACAGTAACATCGGCTAGCCTGTAGGAAAAAAGCAAACAAGCAGAGGCTAAACTGCTTCTCACCCTTCACATTCCTGTGCAAACCCACCCCTGCAGCACTCTGCTCTTCTTCCAGCCCAGGCCTGAAGTTTTAAAACCCTGTCTGCAGAGAGAATTAGGCTGGATTTATTGCAAACACCTCCTGTGGACACTTGTAAAGCAATCTGAGAGCACCTAATGGATTTAGGATTTAGCTAAATTGGTGCAGCACAATAAAGAGATTAAGAGCATGGTCAATCACAAGCAATTGAGCTAGCGCATCCTTAAAAAGCTACCAGCCATCAGCAGGTCCAAGAGTAACAACCAAGCAGGGAAAAAGCGGAGCAGAAGCTCAGGGCAGAGATTGGGGCTTCCTCCAGCAGAGCCTAAGGAAAGTCTCTACGGAGCTGCACTGGGCAGCTGGCATCACAGGGACACAGAGCTGTCCTCGCCGGCACCCACCCTCTCATCCGACCTCCCTTCCCACCCGATGCATCCCTTGGGAACGCTGCAGAGAGACCGCGTTTCCCACGCACGTACCACCACCACTAGCGTCTGTCTGCAACAGCGAGCTAAGAAGTGCTCTCTCCATCTCTAACGTAGGAAAGCTTTGGCACCAAGATGCATTTGGTCCAACCTCATCCATATAGGAAAGAAAACTCACTACATTCTTCTACTACAGGTAATTTTGGAAAAATGTATTCAAAGAGAGAATAAACATTTAAAATAGCACATTGCTGGATGCAGACCCATTCCCACAGGTGACCATGCACATTATTACCTTCAGGATCCAGCCAAGACATTGTAGGATCATCTCAAAGCCTCACTTGACCTCACCACATAGTGAAAACACTATATGGGGCCGAGTCCAAGAGTTTCACACACTCTGAACACGCCAGGTCTTTCTGAAGCTTGGCAAGGTACACTTTTTCTGGCTTGCACTGCATATTTCCGTGTGCTTTCCAGAGTCCTCTTCCCCTCCAGCTCCGCTTCAGCACACTTTGCCGGGAGATGCAGGGGAGCGGATTACACACCAGCCTCTCTGCCCACCAGCAGTTCTCCTCCAGCTGGGCAGAGACATGGTCCAGCAAAGTCTTCAGGTAGAAAGTGATTCAACTCGGGGAAGCTACAGCAGCAAACTGCATCAGCACTTAAACAGCTCGGCACCACCTTGCACCGGCTGCAGCACCTTCCAGCCTAATTTCCAAGAAAAGGCTCATGAACAGGTTTGTCATAAAACAGTCTTTTTTGCAGTCCAGGAAAATGCATGCACCATATTCTGGTTTCATGTTCACAGAGGCTCTATGCAAGAGCAGAGCCAGCCTCTTCTTAGCAACCTATCAATCACGCTCCTTCCTGCACCACTTGTTTCCAAGCAAACAGAAACGCTAATAACCTTCCTCCGCCTAATACACTGAAACTGCACATCTTTAGTTCAAACAAGTCCTCTGCTATTTCCGTTAGTCCTTACCAATATATAAGCTATCTTCATTTCAGAAGAAGCCATCCGTATTCCACAGTTGCAGAATAATTGTTTCTCAAAGAAGTTGCAACGAATGGTTTCCCCCCGTACAGCTCCAGTTCCACATGAGAACACAAGTATCCAAATAATTTGGCTATTGGAATTATATAATAATAGCCTAGCTTATCGTTTCATTTTGTATCAAACTTAGTGAGGCTTCCAGGCATTTACACCACCAGCAGTCCTTCCCTTACTGTAAAATCTTTTTTATTGACAATTCAATCATGTCAGGTTTGGAACAGTAGACGCACTGATTTGATCAGCTATCATTGGATTTACAATATATAAATGACAGCACCATATCTAGCCCACTTCGCAAGCAGCTGCCTTTTATCGATTTATATTCTACTAGCAAGGAAGAAAAATTGCAGCACAATGTAGTGGTATAGTCTCAGATCAATACCAATTTTTTTCTTAATGACACGAAGGCCAAGATAAGGACAGCATAAGTCAAAGCCAGACAGATCAAATTTGCCCGATATCCCTTTCAATTACTGAGGTACACACGCAGGGATATGTAACATTAAAGCTGAGGGGAACATTATCAAAATGCTTTAAAATTACAACAGGCTTACAAGGTTGCCCAACATCCCCACCGGCCCTGGGAATCGTGATGGAGAACCTGGGGCTGCCTGGCTCCGCTGGCCACCGCGCTGCCCTGCCAGCCCTCGATGCCTGCAGGCTGAGGCTCCCCGGAGAGCGTGCAAGACCAACTCCACTGCCACAAGGCGAGGGACTCTGGTTTGGTACTAACAAAGTCAGCAACAGTCGTGGTTACTGACATTTGCTTCATGGCCACGTCTTCGGTGGTGCCCAACGCACCAGGGCGCTGGCGCAGGGTCCCTGGCACACTAAGTACCGCCGAAGCATCACCGATGCAAACCAAAGGATGGGGCAAAAAAAGCAGCAGGTGGCATTCGAGTATTCCTCCTAGCTCTTCTGTTCGGGTTTAACCCTTCTCTTCTGAGGGCCCGGGGGCAGCGGTGATGGTGCGCAGTGCCACCTCCCCACCCCTTGGCAAATGATGCACCTACCCCCAGGCACCCTCCCAAGGTGACCAAGGAGGAGGGAGCACAGGTACGCAGTTGTTCAGATACTGTCCCCCATGCTGTAACAACCAGCCTGACTCCACATCACCTGTGGGATCGTATGTTTAACCTGGCAGCAAGAAAAACCCCTCTGGTGATGTGCTGCTCTCCCCCAGCACGCTGCACGGCCCGGGCAGGCACCACGCGGCTCAGGCACGCTTCCAGCCGCTGCATGGAGCACCGGCACGGGCTACAGGATTTGGGCTCTTCGAGATAACGTGTCTCTCTTTCAAGGTCCAACCCATCAATAATAGAAAACTTTAATTATTCCAGTAGTGCTAGCATTTCATAAATTCAGTCGTTGCTTAATGAGAAGTTATGAGCGAGCCCTTTCTTCATTAACTCTTCTGCAAGGCACAGGAACAGAAACTTCCCAGCCTAAACCCTCCACACTTAGGCAGCTTAAATTCCCATTCTTAATTGGCAGCTGGAAAGCAGGGCTGTCATGATTTATGTGTCTTCTGTACTCCGAGTTTTGATAATTACAAGTTCTGCGTGGCTCGTGATTAATCTATTTGCACAGTATGAATTACAAACCCAAACACGTTTGGAAATGAAAATTCACACGCTAGTTCAAGCACAGGCAACATGACAGCGAAATGGGTGACAAAGTACAAACTGGCCCAAGGCTGCAGTCAAAATAATGGTGCCTGAGATCATCCCTGAAATCTAGTTTGGGAGATTAAAAAAAGAAAAAAAAAGCAGTTTAAAGTTTTCTCCCTCCTTGCTTCTTTTCTGGAGGCAGAAAAGGGCAAAAGCACTTAGATAATTATTAATTTATATGACCTTGATGTGTATACATTCCTCATCTCTTTAAAATGCATTTAGAGCAGCTGGTATAAAAGCACCATTTAACCAAGGTGTGTGCACATGCACACGGTTAACAAGAGAACACATTTTTTAGAAAGGCAAGTGGGAAGGAAATCAAATGACTCTCACTGATTATTCCTGTAAAAATCAAATGTTTCCCTTTCCTGACTGTTGCGGTCTTTTGGGTGTTGTGAGCTCGCACACAGTGCTGACCACTGCAGGACGACAGGACCAGCTTCTGGCCGCAGAGCCCGGACGGAGGTGACCAGCCCCGGGGCACCTGGGTGACATGGGCAGGGGTCCCCGGGGAGGGACACGGGACGGCTCACTGCACCGACAGCCGGTGCAGCGGGGCCCCCGCGGGCACGAAGGACCCGCTGGTCCCACTGCGGGATATCCCCACCCAAGCACATGCAGGACAGGGCGACCCCAGCATTTCACAGCTCAACGCGGCCATCGCCGTTCTGCTCCTTGTTCTGTTTCAGGTGCCGCCACGCCCAACGCTAAGATTTCCAAAGACAAATGGGAAACGGGGACTGCGACTGGCTTGAGCAGGCGCCGACAGCCTTCCCCGAAAACCCCAGAAACACAGGGATCAGCCACGTCCCCAAGTTCTCTACCTTGGGCATCTGCAATCCAGCCTCAGTGCTCACCACCAGCGCACCTGGAGATTACAGACACCCATTTCCAACTTCTTTTTCAGAGAACAATTTGACTATAACATACACAGCATTTGGGCTAACGCTGGGTTTTTTCCTCCCCTTCATTTCAAGATCATTACAATCCATCCTATAAATCAGTGTCCTTTCAGTGCAATTACTCTGAAAAAAAAATGCCATGCAGCAGTGAAACTTTTCATTTGACAGTGGCTACGTTCCAAAAGCGACTGGAAAATGTTACTTCCACTCCGAAAAACAAACACTGATTTTTAATTGCCTAAAAGGATGAGCCAATTTCCAATTCTGTTGAGTGATTACTTCTTTGGAATAAATATTTATTGATACCTATATCCCGCCTACTCAGTCATTTACTTTTTTAAAGATATGCACATTTTAAAATGGGTTTACTTTTTCCTCCATCATAAAAAATGCAGACTACATTTCTCATTCATGAGGGTTTCATTTTTAATCTGCCATCTCAGATAGGTTTGGTCTGCATTTGTGGCGAGGACAGGCATGAGAAAAATCAAACTTTACTTTTAGAAGAAAGACAAAAAAAATGAAATAAACTCTAAGTCCCCCCGCTGTGTTTGCCTCAGAGAATCCCACAAGTCCTTGTGGCAGCAGATGCAATTTGATGTTCATACCAGGTCCTTGAATCTCATTGTTCCCAGAGCACATTAACTTGACATTTAGAAATATTGGGTTTGAAAGCCATTCGAACATTAAGAAGTTCCTGGCTATTTCTGATCTGCAGGGCAGCAACAAAAAAACAAGGGTGGTAATTAATTTCTCCCCCCTCACAAGAAAAATGAAAAAAGTCAACCTCAAATAAAAGCTTTCCCTGGAAAATGGCAAAACGCATCCCGTGAACGCAGCAGCAGAGATACACGGGAAGCGCCATGGCCGCACCGACTCTCCGTTCACACGATGCGGTGGGAAGCGCGTGCTGGGGAAGATGGCTCTTTCCCGGGTTTTGGGGTGCACCTGGCATGCAGAGCACGCTGGCTTGGGCTCCCCTGCTTGCAAACTCACTGCAGCTGGTTGTTGAAGTTCTGCTGAGAGGCACAAGAACGGAGCGTGCGTGCACCAGCACGCAACACAGCGAAACGCGGCATCGCAGCCCAGCGTGCTCGGGAGCTCCAGCCGTCGTCTGCCTGGACAAGGAAGGAGCCTACCCCAGCCCAGGGCCGTGCAGGGGTTTAGTGACGTGCTTGAGCTCTTTATTTTTAAAGGATTTCTCCAGGATTTGTCCAGCGTCTGGAACTGCTGCCCTGAACACAGAGAAAAGGAGCTAAGCCACATTTACTACGTGCAAGACAGCAGTCCAGCACCCACTCTGCCCGCCGAGGGCAAAGCGGTGCCACCCACGGAAGGCTGTGGGAGCATGCACTCGTGTACAGAGCCGCTAACTCCCACGGGGCTGCGCTGCAGGAAGGGCTGATGGTTTATTAAAAGCTTTCACATGATTTCTGGATTCGTCCTCTCCTCCCCAGGCACCCCCATGGCAAAGTATTACAGATAAAAATTACAGCTAAACCAATTTATTAACTAATAAAACAGCATTAAAACAACTAATGGCATTTTGCAAGAATCCTGGCTGCCTGATAATAATAAAAAAAGCCCAGTGTGGAAGGTTGCAAAACCAACACCCCAAAGTGCAAGTCAGGACAGTCGCCTGGGGCAGAGCCAGGTCTCAGACACATCCTCAATCTCTTCTCCCAGAGGACATCAGCCCATTAAACTCAGAGCCCAATTCCTAACCTAGGCAGCCACCACATCGATCGTGGGGCATCTGCGGCTGCCAACTTCAGCACAGGCGACACCAGAAATCATCCCTCATGCAGGAAGATCTGCTTGATGCCTCCCAGTTGCATCCTTTTCCCCTCCACACCCTGCTTCTCCCTTGCTGGTATGGGAAATGTCCGCTTGACCCATGCCCAGGATCACCCCACCTTTGAACCCTTCCCTGCCCCTTGCTCTTTCTGCACCTCTGCCCCAAGGGCTCAATTCAGAAGCAACGCAGAAGACTCTGCCATGGGGAATAAAAAGGCAGCGTGTCTTTTATGCTCTGGCAAAAAAAGGAGGAAAAAAATCCTGGCTCCTGTGTTGCCACAGGTCTGAGGCATCGTTCACCCAGTTTGCTTCGACTGCATCGGTGTCAGGACTTTCTGAACAGGATGGTGAACCTAACACTGCAGGATGGCAACTGCAGATCTATCCCATTTAAAAATAAACGTTTTGCAGTCTTGCAGGGATGCCAGGGTGAGTTTTATCACCTACACACCAAAGAATGCCCAGGGCCAATAAGGTGCTAAGAGAAATGCTGGAAACTTGCCTTGGCAGGAATCTCTTCCTCATCTGCCCACAAAGAGCTCGTGGATCAAATGGCAGCCCAGCAGCGCTGTACAGAGGTCTAATACCCTGCTGGCTGCAAAACGGGGCTCCGAGCAGATAAGCTGATACCTGCCTCTTTGGCACTGAACTGCCGTAGGGATGTGGCAGCCATCCCAGCCTGAGGGGCAGGGGCTGTCCCCGAAGCCCTTCGTCCTGCAGCTGCTCAGAGGACAACAGAAACGGGGCGCAACGTCAGAGCAGCCCCCAGGCTGCTCGGAAGCACACAAGGGGCTGAGCAGAGTGGGATAAAAGCAGCAATCCAGCAATTGTGAGCCAGTTATTGTTCTCAATGGGGCAATATTTTTTTTTTTTTAAAAACAATTTCTGAACTCTATTTCTTGGAAGACGCCCAAGGAGATACTGAACAAACTGAATTAACAGTCCTGAATTAAAGCTCCTGTAGTTCCTCCTGTCTGAAGGTCATGAAAAGACATGTGCTCTGGAGCACATCTGTCCCCCTGCGGTACCCACACTCTGCCCCCAGCCCTGGGACACCTGCGGGTGAGCAAAGGACCAGAAACAAGAACAACCAAGGTGGGCTGAGACGCCTTCAACAAAGAGGTGAGGGCAAAACAAGAGGAAGAGAGCAACGCATACAGCTGGGTACAGGAGAAAGACCAGCAGCAGGAACTCCGTGCTTCTTGCTCATCCTCTGCCTCTTCACGGAAAATAGACATCATCCCACAGCCACTTTCATCTGTCCTGCTGCACCGCGCTGCTTACAGCGCTGTTAGCTGTGACCTGTAATTGCAACCAATAATCGTTTCCTCTGCTTCAAGCAGGAGGGTTATCAAGGAACTTTTCTACAAGGGTTATTAATTTCTGGCTTGTAGTCCCACCTGACAACCAAACCCAAAAAGCCTAGCAAAGCAATGAGCCCACGCTCCGCTGAGTCTGCCTGGCTGTGCCTGGGGAGAGGGGACTTGCCTCCCTTTGCATCCTTTGCAGAACAAGGCACAAACAGCCCTTACTCCCGTCGGCACACACCACTCGCTCACAGTTAGTTTAATAGCATAATTCTTAATTCAGGCACAGGCACGAAGAGTGAAACAGATACTGCGTGCAAAAAAGTGGTATTTACTTATGGAGATCATTTTTGCAGCTGATGGACTAGAACTGTTCCCACTGTGTGCTCTAATGCTATACTACTGACAGAGCAGGCATTTTCCTGCTTTTCTTATATTTCCTCTAAATCCCAAACAGATGGGTTTGCTGGACGGTTAGTCACCCGAATCTGCCACATTCGAATCAACAGGAATCATAAACCAGCCCAAAAATCCACCTTATCCTTCATACAGCTTCTTTCAACAGACCCCCAGAATCCACCTCCGATACCGACAGCTGAGCAGCGCAAGACAGAATAGCTGTCCCAGGCATCCACAGGGAAGAGTTATTCAGAAAGAAAACATATGTTTTCTTCACTTAAAAAAAAAGATGCACAAAACAGGAGTACAGTTTGTTCAGTCCGATAAACCCCATGTGCTGAGTTACCTCAGTAACCGCAAGCTCCCTCTCACGGATCCTCTCCAAGGTATTTCCACACTTCAGATTTGTTTTCCTACTAGGAAACAAAGGATTTAGGGCTAAAGCAGAAGTTTGGCTGCCAGCATTGCCTCTGTGTTCTCCATTATCAGATTCAGACAGATTTTTTCTTACTGAGCTTAATGACAAACAGACTAGCTGTGATCGCCAATACCCCATCAACTGCTCTTTGCTGTGTACAAACACCCAAAGCCACCCTCCAAAGGAATATGCTAATATCTGTCATTCAGCTGAGAAGAAAGTGGATCTAAAACGTTATTAAGGACAAACAACCCCGGCTCTTTGGAGGGGGGCTGAAGTTGATGACTGACAAACAGCCGGTTACAAAAATGCGTCGAACTTATCAAGATGAAATGTGTAATTGCGCACACACGATGCCACATATGGGGCATTCCAGCACAGCCAGCCATCTGCAGGAGGAGAATATTTTAATTTCACTGGGGGGGGGGGGGGGAAAAAAAAAAAGAAGGGGCATTTTATATTCTTCA
>VYZW01007337.1:89155-104602 GCA_013401315.1 Balaeniceps rex | reverse complement strand
GTAGTGTTGCATGGGGTTCTTGTGGCCCAAGTGCAGGACGCGGCACTTGGCCGTGTTGAGCCTCATACAATTGACCTCAGCCCATCGATCCAGCCTGTCCAGATCCCTCTGCACCGCCTTCCCACCTTCAAGCAGATTGACACTCCTGCCCAATTTGGTGTCATCTGCAAACTTGCTGAGGGTACACTCGATCCCCTCATCCAGGTCATTGATAAAGATGTTAAACAGAACTGGCCCCAACACTGAGCCCTGGGGAACACCACTTGTGACCAGATGCCAGCGCTTGCCTGCAGTCCCTCCTTTGCCTTCTGCTTACTCTTCCTCTCCCCAGACCATTTCTTGCCTATGAGGAAGCTGTCATTCTCTGTGAGATTCCCTGAGCTGTCTTAACTTACCACTTGCCACCTGCAAGCACCCTGGATATAACAGCAAAAAATCTTCTGGCCCTGACTGCTCTGGCTCTGTTCACACGCACTATTTTCCTCACAACTGCTATGTAAGTTCTGAACAATCTTTTTTGCCAAGTTCCTCCTCTATCATAGATTTGCAGCAGAATAAAGACAGGTCTCACAGGAATCTTTGGGATCAGATCCCAAAACTGAACCATATTAAAAGAGATGAAAGTTCTGAAATGTCGCTGAAATCAACACCTAAAGGACAGCCCTAGTTGCCACAGCCTGGGTATTAGTCTCCAAGACAAGAACATAACAGAGATGGTGCCAGAACAGAACTGATGCACCCTGCAGGAGAGATGCAGGCACGGTTCTGTGTTACCACTGCTGGCAAAGCCAGTGTGCACATTAGATGGGTTTTTGTCTGCACATCTTCTATTGAAAATATATTATTATTTTGGCCCCTGCTGGAGCAGCAGCGTATACAAATAGCAGCAGCACTTACTTGATTTCATAAAAGAGAAAACAAAAAAATAACACAAACAATACACTGTAGTTTAAAAGACATACATGGCATTGCCCATTGCACTATGGACAGTCTCACTGCTAGCTGCAGCTCTCCTACTGTTAGCAAATAAACTTTCCATGCCACTCATAGATTTTACTAGCAGTCACAACTGGGGTTTAAGTCATGGTGAAGGTCACAAAGGTGGGCCTGGGAACAAAGCCCAAGCTTCTAATCCAAGAGACAAGGCTCATCCACTTGGTAATTCAATTGTGAATTGTTTGTTATGTGATCATATAATGCAGTCATGAATTGCTATCCTCTAGCTGTTAGATGCATGACTCCTACTGCTTCCATGCTAAGAGATTGGTATCTGCAAGTCACGCAGACTCTTGCTTTGAACCCAGTGGCTACATTCCCTGTTGCATGGAAGTATATTTCTGTAATCATGAAGCTACACTCCATTACAAGCTCCAAGAACCCCTATGCCCACCAATTCTCTGACAATTCACAATTTATTTGGATAGCCCAATGGCATCACGTAACTTGTATATAGGCTGATCTACACAAAGTAACACAATGCTTCCATCCCACAATTTTCTCCTAAAACTCAAATGAGAGAGATCTATGCAATGCATCTAAAGATTAAATCCATAATGTATATGGGAGGGAAAATGTAGGAGTTAGTCTCGACACCCTCACATAAATATTGGAATAGTTAGATGGCAAATGTATTTTAAATTAATATTAATATTATACCAACACATGCTTGACTTATCATTTTATTCATTTACTTGAAGTATGTTTGGACTAACAAAATTTATGTCCAAGGCAGCACGTGAAAGATTTTCATTGTTACTTTTAGAAAGCTGAAGTTCCTGTTCTATGAGTCCTAAAAAGTTAAGAGCCTAATTTGATAAATTCTCATTTTCAGAAACTAGCCATCTCCAGAGAAGTGTAATAGTAGGACTTTTGTGCAAGTGGATGCCCTGCGGCCTTGTTGCATGCTATAATGTTTTTCTTTGGCTGTCACTGGTTTGAATCCTGAAGCATTCAGTAAAGAGTAAAATACACACCTGCATCATGGAAATCTGGCAGCTCCTATATGAGGTCAGTGTGGCCAGTCCTGCCCCTGTTCTCTCACCATAAATTCATCTCCACACTTTGGACTGACCTGAGAACTTCATGAAGGAATGCTCCTTTACCATTCAATCCTAGTACAGTTCTAGTGTCAGAATGACTCCAGCAGATGCCAAAATCACCAGTCTTATCATACATTTAGAGATGTTCTCAATCATGTAATTATCCCAGATTAGGAATGTACTGAGGGACTTTAAAAATCCAGGAGAATGACTTAGATTTTATGTTATATTTTACAAAATATCACAAAAATTTGGGGCCATTGTAACTATTGCTTGAAAGCCCATTTGTGAATTTTGAACTTCTGGTATGAAAAGCACTAAGCTTTATTTATAGAAGGAGAACATAACTTCTTTTCAAATTGGAACTTCAAACTCTTTGACCACAGAAAAGCAGAATATCATCCTTCTGAAAAAGAGAAACAATTCTGCAGACTGGCAGAGGAATATGTATACTTGCTGAAGCTTTATTTTTAGGAAATGGTAACAAGGGGAAGCACAGGGCCTAGAAAATGCTAAAGACTAAACTAGGATTTTACTAGCGACAGTAACCAGTGCATTAATTTCAAGCAGGTAGCCAAACTAAAAGTAGGCACTGCTGATCCGCTCCTAAAGACTCCACTCTCAATTCTGAAACGGTGTGAGAAGCACCTTTGCAGACCTCTAAGCCGCTGTCTCCGCACACAAAACTCTGCTTACGTCCTGTATTCCCATCTGGCAGCCTCCTCTGCTATTTCAGTCCTGGGATCTCTCTATACAGCTCTCTCTCAAAATCATTCTCATCTGCTACAGCTGAGCCTGTTCAATAACCAAGTCAATGCAAATATTTGTTCTGAGAAAAACACAAATTGGCCTTGACAGATTTCACACATCCTTTCATCCACCTTCCATAAGTATTCCAGAGGCAAAGGGGATTTGTTGCGCTCTGAAGAGACAAGTGCCCCAAATCCTCAAATAATTATTTTCCTGAAAGTTCACAGGGAAGCAGGTGTACAGCTACTGTAAAAACCTTTGCTAATCTGGAAGCCTTCCAGTAGGAGAAACAATATGGCACGATTTGCAGCTAACTATGGAACGACAGTCAGTGTAATAACTGACGTCCCAGCCTGATGAGCGATTCCTGCAATGAGATGCTGATATGTTTTTGAAATCACTCACTAGAAGGGACAGAGGATTCAGGAGAACTGAAGGTAATTTGAAACAACAGGCCTGAAATGCTCATAAGGAAAATTCTGGGCAACTGCTTTCCCTGAGCAACAGCTTCTGCTCTTTCACTCCCTTGCTTCTCCTTTTGAGAGGCATATTTGCTCTACCAAATAAGATTTTTAGGTATTCAGTGAAGACAGCTGAAAACATGACATGAATAGCCTTACTCTACTAACAGCAGTATGCATAGTAACTACGGCTTTGAATTTTGCTCACACAGAGATTCCTAAAATCCAAGAAAAGGAATTACCAAGACAGAACTAGAAAAAGGAAGCAACTACTACAGATGAGAGGCAGTTTGGTCTCAGCTGGTCACAAACTCTTCTGCCCATAGACTCTGACTTCCAGTTACGAACCTCACTTCCAGCTGCACTCCCCTTTCTGGCTGCTGGGGAGCTCCTGCCCCTCCCGCGAGGGCCACTGCTCCCACAGCGTGGGCAATCCCTGCTCTCTGCTCAGGATTTCCTCTGTCTCTTCTTGCACCGACAAGAAGGGTGGGCAGGGTACCGAAAAGGCCCGGAGAACCCAGCTAGCCCTCACTCCCTACCTGTCTCCTGCAGGACAGGAGAAAGGAGAATTCCCGAGGGAAATTAATCTCGCCACGCATCCGCACTCCCACCTCCTGAGAAGTCCAAATTGGAGAACTCATCCACTCCCGGGGAGGCAGGAGAGAAGCAAGCGAGCCTCACAAGCGCCCTCCCTTTCCCTTCAGCAAGCGGAGCGCCCGCCAGCCTCACTCGCCCGCCTCCTCCCGACCAGAGCGGGGCCCAGAGAGGGAGGGACCGCGGCCGTTCCGCGCCGCTCCGCTGGCAGCAGGGCCGGCCCCAAAGCCGGAGCCGGGCCTGCCGGGCCGGGGCACGGCCATCGCCTTCCATCTCCTCGGCTCTCCGCTCTTTCAGTCGACCCGGCGAGGGCTCTTCCTCCCGCTCCCACAACACGGCCGCCGCCGGGGGCGGGATCCGCTCCAGCCCTTCGCCCCAAGCGCCTCCAGCCGGTCCCCTGCCCCGTCCCCGGGCTGCCGGGGGAACGGCAGGGCACTAGGCGAGGCCGCCCAGTACCAGTACCGGTACATACCCTCCACAGGCCCCGGCAGGGAAGCCATGCTCCCGGGAAAACATGCCGGCCTGCTCCGCTGAATCAGCTCCCGGCGCCCCTCCTCAGGAGCCTCCTCTCCTCCTGCCTCGCCATGGAGAAAGGCACAGGCTCCCTCCCGGCTCCCTGCAAAGCCCCGGCTCCCGCTCCCGCCCCCACCCCTCCTCTTCCTCCCAAGCCGGGCTTCAAAGGAGAGATGGCACAGGGCGCCTCACAGCTGGGACCAGGCCCCAGCCATGCCGGGGCAGGCAGCGGCACAGGGAAAGACGGAGAGGAGAAGGAGGAGAGATAGAGGAAGATGAGACAACGGGGGATGGGGGTGATGACTTCTGCCCCTCCTCCACTGTGGAAGATCAGTTCCCCCCAGACTTCCCCTTTCTGGGGGATCCATAGGTAGTGCACAGCCTGCAGGAGCACTCTGCTGGGACTGCCGAGCCGAGGAAGCTGTACTCCGGGTTGCCAGGGATGGTAAGACAAGCAGTATTAGACAAGGACAGCAGAGGGGTCCCTTCTTCAACTCTGCTGTAGAGTAAGATCTCTCCCCAGGCTCTCAGTATCCAGTGGGAAAAGTGAGCATCAAGGTAATCCTCCACAACTTCCCATTCCCTTCGAGGGAAGACTAAGAAGATGCCAAACCCACTAGCCTTTGGTATTTGGAGTAGATGTACATCAAGTACTACAGAGATTTGGTTCTACGTCCCCCTTATGAAATAGCTTACTGATCTAACATGTAAGCTATTCTCTAGGGAAGCTCAAATTTTGAGGGATCAGAAACCCCTTAACTACGTGTGTTTGCATTCACTCATCAATAGATTGTCATTCCTGATAAAAACTGAGGATGAGAACATGATCTTCCATTGGAAGAGTATGCATATACTTGTATATACTTAAATAAGAACACAGAGCTCTTCTGGACACATTTTTTTTTTCCCTGTGATTCCCAATTTCATTCCACAGGATGATGTAATGTTTCCTCTTTACATCAAGACCTAAAAGGCAGCAGCTACAGCCTTACACCAAGAGTCAGCCTCACACTGGGTTTGTTCTAACTCATGAAGGGGACAGTATGAAACACAGAATGAGAGACAGAATTTGACAAAGGAGCCAGAGAGCTAGGAAGAGATGCAAAGGAAGAGTGAAAGCAGAATGCAGAGAGACCAGACAGAAAATATGAGATAGCTGATATAGATGGGCAAAAAGAAAAATAGAGAAAGCAAGCAGCTACATCACAGTTTTAGGGATAAGAGTGCAGCAATTTCATCCTAATGCTTCCTATAAATTCTACTCATGAAAGACCTGGATAGAAATTATTATGGGGGCTTCAAGGGCCTGTGGGTGGGAAAAGAGACTGTAAGGAATCAGTCAAGGTAGGTGACAACTTTGGATGGATGAAGAAAGGATCCACTTGCTGGTTTTAGGAACTTGCATGGAGGCCGGGTGTTTCCATTTCCTCTTGTCTACCTTCCCCCCCAGCAGATCTGATGCTGGGGTATGGGCTAACTCATACAGCCCACCTCCTCACTCCAACCCAAATGCCTCCCAGATGGGTCCAGTGCACTGAATACAGCAGCTGCTCTCTGCACAAACAGTTCCTACTCATTCACCTGAATCTCTGAGCAGAGATGTGACGGGGCCAAGGCAAAGAGCCAAGCTTACCACTTCTGCTGCATCCAGGAAGGAGGAAAAGACATTATTTTCTGCTGCTAGACAGGGCTGCCAGCAGTAACTACTGCCCTCCCCTGTCCTAGGGTCATTAACAGCAGCAATAGCAAGTCAGGCCACGGTGAAAGCAAAGTATACAGAGAGGCTCAGGTCTTTCTGCCATTCTTCAGCAGCTTGCCACTACAGACAAGAGCCAACTTTGTTCATATACAAAACCACACTGGGCTCAGCTTTCATTTAACTGTCTCACAGCTTTACCTAACCTTCTGTGCAACTCCAGTTGTGTACAAAGCCCTCAAGCCCCACCAGCAAACAATTATTAAATACCCTAATTACTGTTCTAATTAGCCTCCTTTAGCAATAATCATATGAATAAATCACTTCCACATGTAAGCAAATCACAGCCCCCCTTTCACCTTACTGTTCCTCAACTTATAATCAAGCTAACAATTGTTACTATTTACACAGCTGATGCAACAATATCACCTAACATAAAAGCCTTTAGTTGTACTAAATAGATTCAGTTTCTGTTGATACTTGCATTCTTGTATAACTAATTCTGTGTACTTATATTCTCGCATTGTAATCCATCTATTTGTATATATTTGCATAGATCATTATGCATTTTATAATTATTATGTGTTTTAGGGACTGACATACAAGTTCCTGTTCTTTCAGGTATCCTTGTAGGTATGTTAATATATGTGTTACAGTAATTGGTGTCTATACCTTTTGCTATGTGTTCTCCCAGTTTTTGTTAACAGAATTTTTTCATTCTTGTAACTGCATTAGCATTTTATCTTGCTCACATAGGAAAAGTCTGTATTAGCTGTAACACAGAAATTGATGTCTGCAATTTTATTAATTATTTGAGTCATTGTAAGAACATCTGAAGCTGCGCAGTACCATATAAACACAGCAGCATATCCTTCAACGGCAAACTCTTTGGGGCAGAAACTGTCCTTTTTTTTATGTATTACTACAATATAGTAGTCACAAACTCATAGATGTACCCACAGATAGCAACATACATGTTTTCACATCAGCTGTTTCCACAGATCTATGCACACAGCTTCTAAATATAGTACTGAGTGTGCACAGACAGTACCTCCCACTGCCCACTTGGACTCATCATGTTATGCCAAAGGTTGACAGAATCAGGGTGGGATTCCTTTGAGTCTGGACAGACCCTCTTTCATGCCCCTCCATCTCTTCAGTTTGTCTAATTTCCTACACAGACATCGCTCTCCCCACCTCCACTGTCTCTTTCTCTCTCTCTCCAACTGCTTCTCTACACAATGCAATATAGCACAATGTCTTTTAAAAAGCATACAGCCACTTTCCCTGCTGAGGCTGAAACTGCCCCAAGGTCCATCCATTACACTACACCATGCAAGCAGCAGAGAAGATCTGGATCAACCCTCCCCCATCTGTCCTTGCTCCCATTCCTTCTAGATGCAATATATACTTAATTGGCATTTTAGGCAAGACAAGAATAAAAGCAGCTAAGCTGTTCATCCCCTACCTGAGCAAGGATCTCTCATCCCCAGCTGGTGAGCGGATGGAGACAGGGAACCCAGCTGCTCTCTTTTCCTTGCACTATCAATTATTCACGTAGGTTGCAGTGTCCTCCCTCTCCCTCCCTCCCTCCCTCCCTCCCTTTCTCTTCCGCTGCCCCCACCTGCAGATGAATGGAGAGCGAGCAGGTCGGTGCTGTCATACTTGAAACTAGAGATCATTGCCGATTGAACAGCCAGCCCGTGGAGCAGCTGGGCTCTTAAGCAGAGAAGCTTGGTCCTAGGGGAAGGGGTCAGACCGGCAGCTCCATAGGTGGAGCGTGGGCAGCTCTACACCCACATCCTGCTTGCTGCGCTTCTAATCTGCAGGGATGACCTTTAAAAATGAGAGGGTTTTTTTCCACAGAAAAGCACATTTTTTTCAGTCCTCTCAGGTATAATGATAGTTATTTGGTGACAGTGAACTGGGTCATGTGGATTCATGTGTTCAGATCAGAGTAGGAAGCGAAAGCAGCCAACTGGAAAAAATCTGAAAAACACTTACTTAGTACTGCCTTACTCCCATAGCAAAGGCACTGAAAGAGGATAACCTGAGGGGACAGGATGACATGGTACTTTCTGCAAATGCTTTTTGGTAATCGTGAGTCATGAGACTGACCTGTTGATTGGAATGATTGTTAAGTCACCATTTTTGTAGATAATTAAAGAATTTCCTATGTGGTTCCAGTCTTAGGCAATGGTAAAATGAGTTCTGGCAGACCTAGGTGAAGGCGTTTAAAGCATTTTGCCTTTATAGAGGCCTACTACCTACAACTGGGTGAGTTCTTTAGATCTGTCTCAGAGCAAAATTAGGTTCAATTCCCAGGCCAAATTAACCACTCAATTTTGTACTGGAGTAACTCAGCCTGACTCATTCTAGTCCCATTAGTCTGTTTGGGGACCTCCTACTAGGTCATCTCCAACATCACAGTAATTTCTTCTGTTAATTCCTCCCATGACCATAGCTATGGTAGAGGCAAAAAACCCCCCATACTAGGGTGCTCAAATAGTAGGTCATAATTGGCTTTTCTGCCCTATTTAACTTTTCCCATATTTAAAAAAAAATCTGTGGGAATTTTACCAGAACGAATAAAGAGTTTCCTGAAATTAGATTAAAAATAAAGTGCCTAATAAAAAATTGTTGGTATTGGAACCTCAACTGTAAGACTCCTGAAAACCGGCAACTCTTTCTAAGAGGGCACCGTGATTGTTTGTACCTAAAACTGGTTTTAATTATGTTCTTGTTTTCAAAACTTCATAGATCAAGCTTTGTCAAGCTTTCCTCCACAATTATGCAGGCTGGAAATGCTTTATTTTAAAAAAAGTTGGCACCTTTTTGTTTTCACATGAGCATGAGAACCAACAAGTTCTACAGATGGAACAAACAACCAATTTCCTATGGATTTGTTTTGCGTAGTTGTTCCAGGTCTAAGAACTCTGACTGAATCTGCTGGAGCACTTACAAGACCCTTATCTTGTGCTGAATCTTTCATGAGGTTCACTTTGCAACCTTTCCTTCTTTTGGGACATTTACAGGATTTTTTTTTTCCTGGTTGACCATTTTAATTAAGTTTATAGGAACTTTTTATCTGAGATAAGAGAACAAATTCTCTTTGAGATAATTATCAAAGATATATCAAAGATAATCAAATTATCAAAATATAATTTTGAGAAAATTATCAAATGAACAAATTATCTTTGAGGCCTCGATCCCCTAATTTTGGTAGAAGATAATCAACTATTCCAAACTTACTAAGGAATAATGGTGTACAGACACATCCACACAGGCTGGCTAGAATATGTTTTGTTTCCAGAAAAGTAGGCTGAGAACAAAGTATGCCTGCGTATCACATTGATACCAAGACAGTCCCGCTGATCCAAGTGACATCCTGAATGCCAGTGCTGGTGCAATGAAGGGGACTGGAATAAGTGGCCAGGGATGGAAATGGCATATGTCAGGACTCTCTTTTTTGCAAGCAACAGTATTTTAAACTGGCCCATGAAACTGCATCATCAATCTCCTGACAGAGCCCCTAGATAACAACTCAGTTTATTTTCAAGCTTTGAGCAAAGTTGCCTGTTAGTAGAACTTAATGATATGAGAAATATTTATTAGTTTATCTGACTGCCAGTACTGTATGAATTGGGGGAGATTTTGGCAGTATAACTCCAGGTATTTGTCAACAGGGAATATTCATATGGCCGGAAATTATGGAATTACTTGCTAATTTCAGAGATGACTGGAATGGCCACAATTCAGAAAAGAGGAAGCATCTCCTCCACAGAATTGAGTTCTAGGGTGCGTTCTAGGTTCTCACATATGTGCACAGCAGAAGGACAAGAGGTAACATTCAGGTTGCACCAAGGAAAATTTCAGCTATATGTAAGGAAAAATTGGTTCCTCCTATGAGGGTGGCTCAGTACTGGGAAGAAGTGCCGAGAGGCTGAGTAATCGCCGTTCTTGGAGATCTTCAGAAGATGTATGGACAAGGCCCTGAGCAACCAGTTCTAGCTTTGAAGTTGTCCATTTTGTGCAGGGTAGTTGACCTAAATGACACCTTTCCATCCTGACTTGTTCTATGATTTTACTCACTGCATGTTAGAACACCTGTGGCACGAAATGTTCAGAAGCTCAAAGTTCATTATTTCAGTATGAAATGTAAGAGCTTCAAGCTCTGTAGTGTGTCAGATCATAACCAAGTTGAAATTCTTCACTGCCAGTTTCCACCCAGAAGTCACCAAGTTTTCTAATAATTCAGCAGGTAAATATTTTCTTGGCATATGTGACAGCACTCTGAAAATCAGAGAGCATTTGTAGCATCCAGCAAGTCTTGCCCTGAAAGTATATCTCAGGTGCTCAACAAGAGGATAACTCAGGCAGATGGAAAACATGAGATGTGAGGACAGCTCTAGTAGAGGAAGGCACTCTAATAAGCCCATATTTTGCAACCGGTAGTGCATTATCTATGTAATAGTCATGCCTAAGAGAAAGGACTTAGTTCCTGGGCTTTACTGAACAATTAACTTCATAATTGGCTTTAACTAGTAATTTTAACAAAGAAAAACTTTCTTTGTACTCTCAGTCAGCTCAGTCCCTCAAAAGCAATAACATATGGATATACAAAGCCAGTTCATGTCCATGAATTACACATGAAATCAAGGCAGAGAAGTGAAAGGATTTCCAGGGTCTTGTTAAAACAGAAGGATGGACAGGCTTTTTTGACAGCAGAGAGACAAGTCATTACAGTGAGGAAAGGCTGAAGAGCACATAGGTGAAGATACGAGCCTTGCCTGGCTTGGGTCAACGAGTTTAACAGTTTGCAGCAATGAAATGGTATTCAAACAAGGGGAATAACAGCGGTCTAATCCAAGCAGAAGGACAGGGTGCACACGCAAAGTTTTTGTCCTATGCACGTACCCACAAGTTTCCAAACTGGCACTGGGACTGCTGCAAAGATAACACGGGATGGGGAGGAAGGGAGGTCAGACCCGGAGGGATGCAGTGTGGGTGAGGACAGCAGGGGAATGTCTGGAAGGAAAGACAATAGGATGAGTAAGTTTCTTTTTCAGAATTAGGGATAAATCTGCTCTTAATTACTCTGAACCAGCTGGGATTATTCTCCAGAAACTTCTGTCGGCCTGAAACTGTGAAGGGAGCAGCAGGGGTTAAAGCAGCCTGCAGTAGAAGCTGGCAGGGAGCAGCCCCTGCCAGGCCACTTCAAGCTGGGGAATCCCTGGTGGTAGGACACCACCACCCCAGAGCCCCCTCCTCTAGCAGGAGCCCCCTCCTTTTGGCGGGTTCCCGGGAAATGAGAAAGATGCCGCGGCCCCTTTAAGAGCGGGAGCAGCTTATTAGTGTGGACGGCACGATCCACTGCGGTGCGGGCGGGGAGCAGGGAGCATCCGCAAACTACTGTGCCCAAAAATGTTAGGGAAACCCCATAGGACATATACCCCGAGGTACGAAAGTTCACTTATAAATACATGGGGGCGAGGGGGGGGAGTTCGTGCTTCTAATTTCTTAGACTTCATCAACACCTGAAATGTTGTGAAATTATGTATTTCAGCGAAACATTTCTGTTCTTTTTTTCATCGAAGGAGGCTGCAAGACAGCTCAGCAAGATCTCGGCCCTATTTGCAAGGCGCAAAAAAAGAATCAGTCCCCATTCTAAAAAAATGCGTTCTCCAAGAGACCTGTGATGAGCCAAGGGATTTGCTTAAAGTCACAGCCGAAAGGTTTGTAGCAACCGGAAACTTAACTGAGATTACCTGAATCAGGGTTCAGTTCCTCAGTTACACGAACAGTCTCCTTGCTTCCCCTTTCCTTGCTATTACTCCTCAATAGAAGAAAAGCATGAAATACAGTGTCTTTGATTACGGGAAGGGGAGGACATTGTTACTTACTTGAATCAGGACAGTAAACAAACAATATGCAGACTCTTCAGGACTACTGTCTAGGAGAATTGCATCAAAAAGCACCTACCAATTATTCCACAATGATAGGCGACCAGGAAGGTGGCAGAGCATTAGGAAGCAAAATAATGGATCATTTCTTTGTTGACCAATAAGGACACATAAAGAATAAAAAGGGTCTAGTAGCTTAAGTATGTCTGACAGCAGAGAACAGCCGATACTTGCTTTGACAAATACTTAGCATGTGTAACATCTTAAAAAGAATCACTTTGTGATATTCAGTAAGAAAATGTCTACCACTTAGGAACCATACACTAACTCTAAGTACCTAGAAAATCTATTAATGAAGAATGTGGGGCACATTTTGCTTGTGTGAATGGATAAATACATATCCTACTGTGTTTGTACAGTACATATCACAATAGGACACAGTTCCAATTGGCATGTGTGGGCTGTACAGTATAGATGCACATATATTTATAAAATACATCAGATATTCTGTCTATCAGCCCTGCAGTAAAAACTGAATCTATGGCTTAAAGTTTACTTATTACAGAGAAATCCTCCCTAAGCCTTTTGGAGTACTGTCAGAGAACATGTCTCACAAAATAGTGTTTCCATATCAAACTTAAATGATGGAACAACTAAGGCAAAATGATTCTGTGGACCATTTTGTTAAGCACATCACTGGGCTGGATAGTACTAAGAGGACAAACAACTGAGCACCACTGGAAAATCAGCCTGCATAGAGCACTATGGATAGTAAGAATCCAGTAAAATTCCTAGACTGCAGGGAGCTGAACTGCTACAACAAAAAAATCGTAGTAGATCGCAGTGAAATTGGCATGGGATAAAAAGCATCCAGCTGTTCTTAGACAGCAAGTGACCACTTGGCTGGAATAGGAAACATCCAGCAATTTCTAAACTGCTATAAATTACAGACCTGAAATAAAGAACACCAGCAATGCTTCGGTGACACATAAAACTGAGAACAGGAAAAATCCAGCAATCTTCTAACAGCAAGTAGAGCTGCACAAATTAAAATATAATGAAAGGAGGGCAAGATGTTTACTTCCTTCTCAAAGAATATTAAGAATTGATAAATACACTCATATAACTGATATAAATATATTCATGGAATGAAAGGCAGAACTATAATCAATAGTGGGACTCTACCAAAATGAGGGAAGTTAGATTTGTTAGGCAGTAAGTATTTATACTGTATTAGCGCTCAAACCCCAGCTGGCTCAGTGTGAATGCTATGGAGAGAACTCAGAAAGCTCAACAGCTAAACCAGAGACTTTAGGAACAGCAACAACCACCAATTACTCTCTCATCCTGAAAGCATGTCAAACGTGGGGAATCAGCTAAACACAGCCTCTTTGTTTATAATACCAGTATTTCATCTATCACCCCAAAACAGTAATATTTTTTGCCTTGACTCATCCAAAGGCATACATCCAGTGTTGATTTGGAGAATATCAGGTTTTATTTTTCACCTTTTTCTGCATGTTCTTCAAGCTGCTCCACTTCAGTTGTCTCAATGACTCATATTTTGGTCTTAATTGCATTAAATAAGCCTTGCATAGTTTGCATGGAAGTGAACATATTTCTGCCTTCTCCAGCCCCATGATGAAGTGTGTTGATCTGGTAGAAACTCCTGTTGCCAGTGTCATCTACTTGAGGTTTGGAATTTCAGAAATGGTGAGACAGGCTTAACAAAGTTCACTGTAGCTGGGCTGCCATGCAAGGACACTTCAGGGTAGGGTTGCAAGGGCAAAGCAGCAAGCAGAAGCAAGACATACAGAAAGCTGTAGTACTCAATATAAGCAAACGCTTGTCAGGGATTTTGTATAAATGCATCATTTGGACTTTACAGTGCTCATAGGAAATTGAACAAATCACCTAAAGGCTACAATTCTTCTTCACCTCCGCACATTCTTCATTCTATCCCCCACTTTGCAAATGTCATTTCAAGAACAGCAGGTGAACACGATATTGCCAAGGAAGCAGAGAAGTTGGCTCTCATCATGAAAGCCCTTTATCTTCTCTTCAGACGGCCAAATGTACATCCCATAGCAGTGGCTGAAGCAGAAATTTAGGAAGTCTTGATGATGGTCAAAGTTGTTGCTGAGTAGCTTGATGAGCAGGAGAATCAGGGTAAAAGTAGCACCACCATGTATGAAAGACTTGGAAACTTCATCAATATCAATGGAGACTTGGAGACTTTGTCAATATCAATGGATCTACAACCAGGTGTAGACTGGAAACTTGTGAGAGATATGGGTGTCACACACTGCCACACTTTCAAGTGTGAGTAGTAAAGGGTCATATAACGGTGATTCTGACAAGAGACTATTATCCCTTTTTTTTAATCAAGTGAGACAAAATTTGGAGGAAGCAGGGAGGAACAGAGGAGGCAGTGGACAAGAATGTATTCCTCATCAGTAGTTCCAATATATTCAAAGACGACTCTTCAGCCAAAACTACAACCTCCCATGCACCAAGTGTCAATGAGAGCTTTTCAAATAGTTAACACTCTCTCCTGAATCACTCTGACATCTTTCATCTGCAAGGGATTTCACAGAACAGTCTTATGAGTCAGAGGTTGCCAGTAGCCAGCAGACTTGACAACTCTTCTCAAGAAACAGTGGCACCATAACATGGATCATCTTTGGCATCCAACACAGATGTCCATGAACTATGACCACTCTATCCTGAAATTCTCCCTTCATGGGCAATCTTCTCATATTCACGGAAAGACCCTTTGCAACCAGTCACCACTCTTCTCATGAGCACAGACATGATGTGGAACAAGAAGACAGTTATCACCATTAATAAATTCTGTCAAAGCCATCAGTTCAACCAGATATACACTTAATTCCACATATTGCGTGTCCTGGTTTTTTGTCACCTACAGTGAACAAGAAAGCTAGCAGAACAGCAACAGAAGCCTTGATCATAGAATCATAGAATCACTTGGTTGGAAAAGACCTTTAAGATCATCAACTCCAATTGTATCTGTCCACTACTAAACCATGGCTCTAAGCACCTCGTCTACCTGTCTTTTAAATACCTCCAGGGATGGGGACTCCACCACTTCCCTGGGCAGCCTGTTCCAATACTTGACAATCCTCTCCGTGAAGAAGTTTTTCCTAATATCTAGTCTAAACCACCCCTGGCACAACTTGAGGCCATTTCCTCTCGTCCTACCACTTGCTACTTGGGAGAAGAGACCGACACCCACCTCGCTACAACCTCCTTTCAGGTAGTTGTAGAGGATGATAAGGTCTCCCCTCAGCCTCATCTTCTCCAGGCTGAACAACCCCAGTTCCCTCAGCCACTCCTCATAAGACTTGTGCTCTAGACCCTTCACCAGCTTCATTGCCCTTCTCTGGACACGCTCCAGCAACTCAATGTCCTTCTTGTGGTGAGGGGCCCAAAACTGAACACAGTACTCGAGGTGCGGCCTCACCAGTGCC
>VYZW01007337.1:76518-88512 GCA_013401315.1 Balaeniceps rex | reverse complement strand
AGCCAGGACTGCTGATAGATGATGGAAAGGGGCTTGGTGAGCACCTCCGCCAGCTCCCTCAGTACCCTTGGGTGGATCCCGTCTGGCCCCATAGACTTGTGTGTGTCTAACTGGCCGAGCAGGTCACTAACCATTTCCTCCGGGATCATGGGAGCTTTGTTCTGCTCCCCATCCCTGTCTTCCAGTTCAGAGGGCTGGGTACCCTGAGAACAACTGATCTTACTATTAAAGACTGAGGCAAAGAAGGCATTAAGTACCTCAGCCTTATCCTCATCCTTTGTCACTATGGTTCCCCCTGCATCCAGTAAAGGATGGAGATTCTCCTTGGCTCTCCTTTTGTTGTTAATATATTTATAGAAATATTTTTTATTATCTTTCACAGAATTGGCCAATTTAAGTTCTAGTTGGGCTTTAGCCCTTCTAATTTTCTCTCTGCATGACCTAAACATTGATAAAACAGGGTTCCCCTTTACAAACAATAGGAGTTGCAGTATCACTACTGCTGCTGCCTCAGGAGAAAGCAAAAGTGGTGTATTGCTTTCACAGCACTGATTTACAAACAGCAGCCTGGTCTGGCAGTGATGTGGCATGGTGCTCTTTATGAGACTGTTCCTGCAGCTGATGGCTGACCTTGGAAACAGTAGCTCACCCCACAGGAAAAAACATCTAAAACATCTTCACAGTGCCATGCTAGAATGTACCACGATAACAATTCAGATGTCATACAAACTGCAATACTACAGGGTGTGATCTCACGGCACATACCAGAAATGCACTATGATGTGCTCTTGCTAATTTGGCAGTGTCCATTAGAAGTGCAAATCCATGTCAGAACTGGATAAAACCTGTATGTATCACTAAATAAACTGAGAGCTCACACATTGAGGAACCATGCCAAGATGAAAGCTATGTTCTTTTCAGCTCATGTGTCTATTTGCTTTCATAAACTAACAAAGCAAATGCTCTTTCACTGACGCCTGTGAATGCCTATTTGCATGGATGTAACCGAAATGTAACACCGATTTTTCCTGAGGAAGAAAAGGGAACCGCATCAAGCTTCCTCTCTCTGAGGTGTGCTGCCTCTATGGCACATGGCTGGAGCAAAACGCAGTGAAAACTACTACTAAAACTAGCGCTGAAACAAACAGTGTTGCCTTTGAATGGAGAATGTCTAATGAAGCAAAAAAAAGGATCACTGTTATAGATCTAGTTTTCAAGCAAAACCAGCCTTTACTAAAATAGATTTTACTATTTTTTTTCTTTCTTGTTTCTTTTCTTACCAAGTTATCTGTCTCTGGCTGTGAACAGTGACCACATCTCAACCCTGATCTATAGAGAAAAGCCACTGCAGGTAGAAGACAGCCATACCAAAAAAACACCATACAGCAGCTACACATACAATAACTTTCAACCATTGACCTGTAAGAACTGGAATAAGCTGGAAGACAAAAAGAGATTGCCAGCTCCCAAGAAATGTATGAACTTTCAGCTATGGCAGGTCAAGCACAACTGGATTTCTCATAGTTACACATATTTTTTGAACACCCGAGCACAGGCAAAACTTCCTTGTGGTTTTGCTTTCTCCTGCTCAAGACATTATACTGACCAGAAACATATCAACCATAGGTCATGGCTGCCCCATGACCTCTGTAGACACAACGTAATCATGCTCCTGAACAGAAAAATCAAAGTCATATTTCACAAATGTGACTAAGCAGAATCTGGGAGACAAAAGGAGAGGTAGACAAGACATGAAAAGGTGGTTCAGTAGCACTTTGTCTCCAGTACTTGCTCAGTAAGTTGCTTCAGGACAAGGTTATAGGGAAGAATAGACTTAGTGATTACAGAGAGATTAATCATGCTGTTGTGTGTATGTCACAAGCCCTTGGGAATAAAGCAAGCTTCTCTGCATACCAACCTGATAAGCGAGCTTACTGTAGGTACTAAGTTAATTAGTAGCAGTCTGGCCAGGAGGTAGAGTAGATAGTGAGATGAAACAGGGGAAAGGTGAAATGCTTCCTGGGGACTGAATGAAGAACGAAGATCAACAATGAGATACTGAAAGAAAGAAAGAATGAAAAAAGGAAATCTGTGGTCTTAACTAAAGAAATATGCTGTTAAATGAAGTCTGGCCCCCACAGCATGATTAAACAGAGAACAGAAAGCTTTCTATAAGAATCATAGAATCATAGAATCATAGAATGCTTTGGGTTGGAAGGGACCTTTAGAGGTCATCTAGTCCAACCCCCCTGCAGTGAGCAGGGACATCATCAACTAGATCAGGTTGCTAAGAGCCCCGTCCAACCTGACCTTGAATGTTTATAGGGATGGGGCCTCCACTACCTCTCTGGGCAACCCGTTCCAGTGCTTAACCACCCTCACTGTAAAAAATTTCTTCCTTATATCTAGCCTAAATCTCCCCTCCTTTAGTTTAAAGCCATTACCCCTTGTCCTGTCACAACAGGCCTTGCTAAAAAGACTGTCCCCATCTTTCCTATAGGCCCCCTTTTAAGTACTGAAAGAACTAAGAAACATCTCTACAGCACACGAAAGGGAGACAGTTTAGGATGGCAGTATAAATGTCCCTCTTTACTCTCCCTGACTTCTACCCCTTGTTTCACAAACACTTCATAGTGATACCTCTCAGGCCTTTCCCAAGCCCCTCTGCATTTTCTTAATCTTGTCATCACCAAAAACTTCTTGATGCAGCTATGTGATCACTTTTTCTTTGTTATGGACCCACACACACTGTAACCAATGACAGTCTGAACCAGACTATGGAGACATCAAAATGGCAGACAGATAAAAATTTCGGAAGTCCTTCAGAAATGCCAAAAGGCCTCATGTGAAGCATTGTGTTGCTAGAAATCATATTGCAAAGGTTAGTTCATAGAAGTTCATCCTGCTTTGTATCCTTAGAGCCACAAAGCAGTCAGTGGCACATTGATAAACATGTTCAACTAATGCATTCACAGCTGCATGGCAAAGTATAATTCTTGTAAATGCGTAAAAATCATTCCTAAAGATTCAGCACAGTCATCCATGCAACTCCATGGGTAAAATATACAGATGTTACTGAACTCTGAACTTCAACTGAATAAACTGAAGTAATACAAGTAACAACTAATGCACCAGAGATATCTACCATTTTTAGCCTTTTTCATCCTGATATTTCATAACGATGTCTATAAATATTTTTTAAAATGGTGGACCAATCAAAACTACTATACAAATTTTCAGCAAAACCTATGTCTTTCTATCTATCCACAAATTAAATCCAGCCTTTCCGATCACAGAGATAGTTTTCCACCAAATAATGAGGATTTTTTTCACCTTTCTGACTTTTTCCTAATTTAGGAAAATGGTCTAGCCACAAAGCAGATTTTATGTGCCTACTCCCCACAGCAGAATGTGCAGACAAGTGAAGTGCCTCAGCTCCCTCTACTTAGCCTACAGAAGGATAAGTACCTTCTGTAGGTACTTACAAGGGCAATTTAACAATAGTCAGTTTGTTGGGGGGATTCAACAATAGTCAGTGTACCCACCAGAGCTGGGAGTTGCCTAAAGTCATCAGGCTGAGCTGGAAATCCCTGATACAATTAATAGGATTTGCTGAGGACAAGATGGGTCTTAGATTCTACAGGATTAGAACCCTTCTGCAGGGTTACTTAGTCCAACAAGGAAGAACTTCCTTCTACTCCAATGGTTTGGGCTGAGCTGATCAAACGGTGCTCACTGCAGCCCTGGAAGTTATTCCCACTCTTCCTCCCTTCCCCTCCACCACTCTAGCTATGCATTCCCATTGCTTCCCTTGAATGGGGATCTAGTGGTTAGATGATACTTTGGTGAGTAGATTCAGCCCACTAAATTCACTCTGGAAAAATGTAAATGCTTTCCCACTAGCCGAGACAGCTGAGGTGGTTCAGCAAGAGATCAGTTGAGCACTAGAATCACTGCAAGGAGGACAGGCTTTGACAGGTGGGAGATGGGAGAAGAGGCAGGAAGGAGGAAGGACTACCATATTCCACAGCAATGATCTATTAGGTTTGCTTAGCTGCCTTGTCAAACCACACTTTCACTCACTACTTTAAAAAGTAGAACCATCTTCTTTGAAGATAATTCTTACAGTAGTGATGCTCTTTTGTTACAATAGCTCAGTAAACAGAACACTTAGCCAAGGTCTGTAGTATATTTTAATTCCCTCCTCAACCCAGTAGGATATGAATCTTTTATCTTTAAGGAACAGTTTTAAGAACTACCAGCTACCCCAGTTAGAAGGAAGTACTGAGGTGTCCAGATTCCACAACAACTCAGTCATGCTTTCCGTGCAGAGAGGCTGTGAAAACAGTTTTGTCAAATCTTCCTTAGCACTTAAAGTGTTCTCAATACTAGGCAACCCCAAAATGGAAAGAGCTGTAAGAAACAAATCAGTTTTCCCATTTAAATGATAATCTTGCAAAATGACATGCTACACACTAGAAGCCTGACTTCCTCCTCTTTACATGGATGTTAAGTCTGCCGTCTTCAAAGGAATTCTCTTGAAAGTGAGAATGGATAACAATCAGAGCTGAAAGTCGTTTATCTGTCAGCAGCCAAAAAGGGAAAAACATTAGAAAAATTAGAAATGTTGACACATCTAGGCTGGAAGGGGAGATCATCTGATCCAACCTCCTACAGAAAGCAGGGCTTTAGACTCAGCCAAGTCTTGAATATTTCCAGCCAAGATGATTCCTCCACTTCTCTGGGCAAGTAATTGCAATGTTTCACTGTTTTCACATTGAAGACTTTTTTTTCTTATATCCAGAGGAACTTTCCTATTGCCTCTTGTCCTGTCACCATGTACCCTCATGAAAAGTACCTCTGTCCTCTCTGTAACTACCTACTAGATATTGGAAAACTGAGGAGACACTCACCACCTGCCCAAGCCTTCTCTAGTCTGTACAAACCCAGCTCCTTAAGTTGTCAAAGTTCTCCAACCCTCAAATCATCTTGGCGGCAATTCACCAGACCATATCCAATTTTTCAATTTCTCTCTTGAACTGGGGGGACCAAAAATGTACACAGTATTCCAGGTGTGTCCTAACAAGTGCTGAGTAGAGTGGAATAATCACACCCATTGATCTGCTGACTATAATCTTACTGATGCAGCCCAGGACACAGTTTGCCTTCATTGATTCAAGGGCACACTGCTGACTCTTGTCGAGCTTGCTGTGCATCATGACCACCAGGTCTATTTCAGCAGAGCTACATCCCAGTCACTCGGACCCCAGCCTGTACTGCTGCTTGGGATTATTCCGTCTATGCGTGACTTTACATTTATGTTTGTTGAACCTCATGCAATTCTTGTTGGCCCAATCTTCCAACCTGAATACTATTAATAAACATTTAGCAGTAGGACATCTTCCTATTACAAACATGAGCTGCAGCCAGCTCCTGGAGGTAATTCACACTATAGTATTTGAGAACTTCCAATGATTTTCAGACATATGCTAAAGGTTCAGATAACAGACTTCAAGAAGTAATTCAGTACCTGTTCTGTTGCTTATTACTAATCCTCATTCCCAAATACATCAGGGAGTAAGAAGGATTTTAACCCAGCCCTCTGTGAAATAATAACCTATTGTTTCCTTTTTTCCCTTTGTTTGTAAAATCAAAGAGGGCATAAAACAACGTCTAACAAACAGCACTCAATCAGGATAGGAAAATGTAGGGATTTACATTTTGCAGAACTCATAAATAGATTTATGTATGGGCCATGTGATGTGGGCTGGGCCAGCAGTCCTTCCTGCTTTGTGAGGCAGAGATCAAGATTCCTCTGCTACGCAGCGGGGAGAACATAATTTTCAGGGCAGAGTTTCTCTCATTAAAGTAAAGCAGACCAAACAGATCCGACACAGGTAAGCACTCCCCCACAGCTCACTCCACCCTCTTTCCTAATGAGTTTCCTGCTTTTGTGGGACAGACCTAGAAGAGCTGCAAAAGAGTAGAAGGTAGGTGATCGCCTAGAAATTGCTTTGGATTCAGAACCTGGAAAAATGAAGTTCTAGTTTCCCATGCAAAACTAGTACAACAGGATCATCCCATTGTTTGGTACCTTCCCATATTCGCTAGTTACAGGCTTTTAGTTTCAAAAGAAATCTTTGTTGTCTCCCTTCAAGAAAACTCAGAAGAAGGAAAGGAGAGCTTTTACTGGTGTCCCATCCTCAGGTCAGAAGGAGGAGGAGCAAGGACAAAAGAGCTTGCTCATTTTTCCTTGTGATGAAGAGAGAAGTTAAAACATGACTGTTCCTACCTACCGAAACCTCTCTCTGGTAAGTACATGCTGAAAGCTGACAGTACAAAGGTAACAAGAAGGTAATCTGTTCAGAAATAATGTGTTTCTTTTTCTGGCATTTGTATATATACATTTATCTATTTTTGCTGTAACAAGGGAACACATTTAGTGTGCAAAAGCACACAATGTAACATGGAACTATATAAAACTGTATCTTTGTTTGGAGATGCATATTCATAAAAAATATGCCCATTGTGTCATGCTCTTCATGCTCTTCAAGGGGGTTTTCATCAAAACAGTGGGATAGGTGTAAGTTAGTATAACACATGCAAGATGACTCCTTAATTGTGGTGTTCTTGAATACCACAGATCCCTGGTATTCATTCCATATTGACTGCACACAGTGACAACTGCTGTCTCTTTCACAGAGATGGGGTTTAGAATTGGGGACAGGAGGGGCTCTCGTGTTTGAGAATGGTGCAGAAAAGCACATCAACAGAAAAAGAACTGAGGATATAGGCAAATATTCAAACACATGCCTACATTTTGCAAAAACAGACATACCCACAGCTATATCTAGAACCTAAAGTAATGTTATTGCTATAACTCTACACAGAAGTTAGACGCTCAATTTACTGGGGCAGACAGCCCCATTAATAAGGCTAATTCCGGGATCTGAACTAGTGTCTGAACCTTCATTATGCAATGTACAAATGTCCTAGAATTAACCTTTAAAGTTATTCTTTGTTTCACTTTCATAGTAACCTCAAATCTGCATCCTAGACTGCTCTAAGTTCTATTAAGAAGCTAGATCTTTTTAGATAAGCCTGGCAATAAGTGCTGATGGACTATTTATGCATTTTATGCCTTGCAACTGTGTCCAAGCATTCCCATTATTCAGTATGCATTCACAGAGGAAATTCTAGTACGTTTACATTGGCATGTATTTATGCACAGATTTCCCAGACTTAATACATATGTGCATAGCTGCGCGTTCTCATGATGGCACGTACTCGAGTATGTATGTTCTTATTTTGGTCATGTTACTGATAACATGTTTGCATGCTCATGTTTCATGTTGAAAAAAATATTCCGTCTTCCACAGATGTCTGTCCCCCTAACTGCTCATCTGTTCTCAACTGTCTGCTACCACCATCTATACTACCATGTGGTTAGAAACACACTGGAAGAACATCCGCCAAGCCTTGTTGCTTCTTTTCACTGCTGCTCTTCTCATTGGGGTCACCATGCTGGCCATTTCATCTAACATCAATCCAGTAGGCTATTTCTTCCTAGGGGTAGGGGGAGTGTGCCTGGTCGGCTATTTGCTGACTGTTTTTGCCGAGTGTTACCTGAGGAATCAGCACCGACATGACGCAAATGAGATACCTCCACACAGACAAAGCCAAGCAGGGTAAGCAGCAACCTGGTTATTCCTCTTACTTTAACTCTCTCTCCTCAGATATGGCCATTTTATGCCCTTCCCCAAGGGCACCAAACACAGACTCCATTCCAGAAGACAAAAGTTCTTTTTAGGTTGTTTTCCTTCATTCTTCAGGTGGAGGTTGCAAATGTCTATGCCACGCATGTCCTGTATCTTGTCCAATATATATTTTCTTCCCCCCCGGGAACTGATCCACTAACAGTTTTGAAGGTTAAACAGATCCAGGCCCAGTTTTATTTTTCTTTTAGTTAATTGAGTCTCGCCAAACAATGAGTCAGACAAGGAAAAAGAAAAAATGCTGAAGCAATACTGAATCTTAGCTGGGTTTATCTCTATAAACCTTATCTCCAGAGCAACTGTTCCTTGGCAAACTTTTAAAAAGGAACCTGTAACTGGGTGTGTTTCCAGTCTTAAAAATCCAACTTGACACTAATAAGCCCTGATTCTGAGAGGCTCTGAATACTCCCACATCTTTTTGGCTTCATGTGTCTCTGTAGGTTCTTAACATCACCTAATTTAACCCCAGATTGCCTACTGTAGTTGAAGAGTTTAACTTTATTTGTATCTTTCCTTCATTGTCTGTATAATCCAGACAATCATCATCCACATCCATGAATGACCTGACATTCTCAAATACAGGTGTTGTAGGAGGGTAAAAATGTTATTACGTGTTTATTTTTACAAAGAGTACATAAAAAGAAGTCTATATTGGGCTTTGCTAGCTTGGGGGGCATACTAGAAGAACATTAGTATCTATTCATTTAAAAATATGACCTAAAAAGGAAAATGTTTCTAAAGTAATGTTTTTCTCTGCATACATTCTGTTTAATGCAGAACAGTTAGTCCTTGTTTAAACTAAATGAAAACACTTAATTTTTTCCACTTCTTAAAAATAGATGAACATTGAGCAAATGTATTAAAAAAGCAAGATCCTGTTTTATTCTGAGAAATAATTAGTAGTTAGTAATTCTTAGTAAAACTTTTTAACTGGTAGGAGATTTTAAATGAGGGACATCATCCTTATGGGTCCCTTCCAACTTGAGATATTCTATGATTCTATAGTCAAGCTAAGCTTAGGACACTGAAACCCAGTGTGGGTTTTTTTACTTATTCTGGGGAGTGTGGGAAAATGGTCCCATGAGCCATCCTCTAGACCAGGAAGCAAGACATTAAGTTGGCTGGACAAGTGAGCTGATCCAGTGGCAGAATATCACATACAATAATACCACATGAGATATCCCGTCTCAGTCCCATCTATTGATTGTAGCACGGTCCCTATAGTACATTATCCAGAATACCTGCCTCTGCATAAACGAAGCAGTAAAATAAGTGTAACTGCCATTCCTCTCTTTGTGCATAGGGTGAATGCTGCCTATGAAGCGCCCACCTATGAGGAGGTCATGTCAGTTCCAGCAATATGGACGATTGCATCCAATCCGAGCTTAGTGCCCTCACCACTGAATGAGCCTCCTCCTTACAATGTAGTTATTGAATCATCTGCCCAAGAAGAGATTATGGTGGAGGCTCTCAGGGTGTCAGTGGCACCAGACACAACACGCGCCTCTGAGACAGACACAGGCTCCAGGATGCAGTTGCAGCTGGTGCTGCCCCCAAGACTGCAGCGGTTTGTTTCGGACATCCATGAAGTGAAAGGTATCGAAGACAGGTTTGAGCCACTGGAGCCACTCACGCCACCACCTGCTTATGAGAGCGCCATCAACGATGAGGTCTTTGAAGATGCTTTCCAGCCCTCCATATTATGAATAATTTCACCTTCTATGAATGCAGAACCAAACCCTCACCCCAATACAGGGTGCTCCTGGAGGGAAGGTGAAAGAGCTGAGATTTTTCACACCCGAAACTGTAGAAGTTTGTCTCACTATTCTTTGAACCAGAGCTGAACTACAGACACAGCTTCTGATCTCACTAGAATCTTTTTGCACAAAATATAAATCAACGCAATACCACAATGCTTTGTCTTGGCAGATACATAAAAACACTGTGAGGAAAGTTGTGTTATATACAGCAACAATTCTCAAACTGGAGATACACCTTCATGGGGGAGGAGAGTGAATCATGAGAAAAGACAAGGTTGCCAAAGGGGCTCTGAAGAAGGACTGTAGGATGCAGCTGGGAGAAGCTGCCTCGGAAAGGGGAGGAATAGAAACAGCACTAAGTAGGTTATGCCTGTGCATTACAAACAGCAGCGCTGCCGAGAGCTGTGCTATCATCGGCCACCCTAAAATTCCTAATGAGAGACTGAGGCTGCAGTTCTCTAAGTTGCTGTTTTGTAGCAACACAAATTTATGGTCTGCACTGTTTGTTGCTACACCTCTGCTGCACTCCCTCCATGTCCTCAGCTGTGCTGCACCGGAGTGTGACTGAGGGGAGGGTGGCTGTCTTCATCCAGAAGCCGATACCACCTGATACCTGTCACTTGGGGTTGAAAAGCTGATGGCAAGCATGCCACCATGAAATTACTTCTGTTCTTCACAAGTTTCTCATCCCACACAGCCTCCAGGTGGTGGACAAGAGGGACATAGCAGCAGGTTTTCTCCTGTAGGAGAAGCTGGCAGTAGGATACATACACATGTATTTATCCTCTGCCTGGGCCACCAGTCTTTGCAGCTCTTCAGGAGGGTGTATTTCTCTGCTGCACTACAGCCCCAAACAGCTCACTTGAGATACATTATTGTCATCATGGCAAGCATTTGCACAGAAAGGTCAACGCTCCTCCAGTTCCCCGTAACAACGCTGAGTGTAGAGGCTTCTCTCTGGACTCTGGAAAGGGCCAGGCTGTCTGCCGAGGCCACGGCTACAGCAGAGAGCACCTGAAAATAGCAGTCCCAAGGCACACTCCATCTTCATCGTGACAGCTCTAGGTTGGAGCCAGGTTCTAGCTCTCACTAATCGGTGATGCTGTGCGGTCTTTTAAAATGGGTGAGTTAAACTGATGGGCTTTGCAGTATTAAAGTGGTCTGCAGTATGCAAAAAGATATTCATATCTGGTGAATGTCCAAATAATACAAAAAAGAATATGGTGGTCTGAATCTCCTGTGAAGGACAGCAGCCATCATCACAGCCTTGTCTAGTACGACAGCATCATTTTTAATTCATATGAGGAAACATGAAACCATAGGCTAGAAGCAAATAAATTATTTCTTATTGTTTGATTCTTTATAGTTAAAAAAAAGGACTTTTTATGTTGTTTATAAATAAACGGGACTGTACTAAAAATACCTGGTGGCATCATTAGATTTGCTCCCAAAAGCAAAGCATGCTTTTGCTTGCATTCTGCTTATTTGACAAACTTGGCTTAGAAAAGGAGAGGAGTTCCAGTTCTAAATCTACAGCCAAATCACTTTAATATCATTAATGATGAAGCAGCTATGATACCTCTATCATAAAAGTATTATGAGAGACAAATTTACTGATAGAGGCAATGTGACTTTTTTAAAGCAAATCATTCAGGACATGATTTAGTAGGCATGGTGGTGTTGGGTTGATGGTTGGACTAGATGATCTTAAGAGGTCTTTTCCAACCTTAATGATTCGATTCGATTCGATTTGATTCTATTCTATTTTCTTGCATCTCCCTTCTGTAGCTGCAAACACAAAAGAACAAACCACAATAAAAAGCAGTACAGGTGTCCCACGCAGCAATAGAAACTTAAGTGTCTAAGCTGGGCAACCCAGGACCTTTCTGAGTGCACTGAATTGCCAGGAGTCAGGAAGAAATTCAGGTGACAGGCACAGATAAAAACTAGCCAAAACAAAGATAAAGAAATGTCACCAGCTATGATCATTTAATTTTGTCTTCAGCATGTGTTAGTGTTATTCAAGCCTTCAGGCTTGTGTGAAGTTTTAGCACGTGAAACTCCTGTGCACCAATGAATAACTATCTAAGCCTTACATGACAACAGCTGTAAATTTGCTTCTGCTAAAAGAATGCTCACTTGCTTTTCCTTCGTATTTCACGTGTACTCTGCATGTCCTGTGTGCTCCCTTTCATCCCTTTCAACTACTGAACGTTACTTGAGCCCTGTTTTGATTGCAGCCGACTTCAGCTGAAACGTGTGTGAGTAGAACATATGTAACAAAAAATTCTAAAAATTAAAAAAGAAATCCCAGAACCGGTATGTTTGCAAGGAGAGCTGCGTGCTTGTGAATACTACCTGCACGCACAATCCCCCCCGCATCACTCCGATGTGCAAGTCCATACCCGCCCACCCGCCCTATCTCTGGCCTCCGCACCTCGGCACCGCACCCCGGCGGA